>PVKZ01006124.1:0-40181 GCA_004027375.1 Macroglossus sobrinus
TCTTATTTTATACCGTGTACATGCATTTCATATTTAAAAAAGTAAAGTTACAAAAAGCAGGAGGGGAAATATTTAATAGCAGACAAAATAGAATTCAATATGAAAAGCATTATGAGACAAAGGTCAATTTTTACAAATTGATAAAAGAATATTCCACTACAAATCATGAATCTACACATCTAACAATAACTTCAAAATACATTAAAAAAAGTATTCTGAGAAATGCAAAGAGAATCAACAAATCCACAATTACAGAGAGACACTTCAACATACTTCTTGAAAGTGATAAATCAAATAGACAAAAATTTTGACACTTTTTGGGCACTCTTATGTGAGTGGCACTGAACTATGCTTTTTCATGCATTATCTATGGCTACAGAAAATGTTAATAGTACTTTGACAAGTCATACACATACACCATATACATATACCACAAATACTTTGATAAATAGAGAATAAACATTTTCTCAAACATTCATTAGCTATTCATTAAAGACTACACATTAGCCCACAAACAACCACCACGAAAACCACTGTAGTCAACATGGTTGGCAAGAATATAATGAAATGAACAACAGCTCTTATGAAGAATAAATTGGCAGTATATATCAAGTATCCACATTCTTTGACACAGTAATTGTCTTTGATATTTATATCCTAAATAAATAATTTAAATATGGACAGGAGGCACTAAGAATATGAGAAAATATTAGAAAATTGAACGTTGAAATTAAAGGTGATGGTTAAGTATGGTACAATCATTCAACAGAATATTACTCTGCCATTAAAATGACATTTATGGAGGTTATATGATAACAGAAGATGCTTGAAATGTTAAAGGGAACGAAGCAAGAGGAATACAACATTAAATTATGTCTGTTGTTTATATAGTTGTAAAATAAACCCAAATGTTCTTATAATAAACATATACTACTTTTATGGTTTAAGAATAGTACTTTCCCATTAGACAGCGTTTTACTTTACATCCTTTTCAGCAACTTTCTGTTCATCATTAGCTATTCAAGAAATACATGTGTACACATTATTCTATAAAAGAGAACACAGAGGCCCCAATTCACCATGGTGGCTGCTTTTCTGCCAGTTACAATATAGCATAAAGGAACTTACTTAGGCAAATTAATTATCCATTAACTTATACGTGGACATTGAGATTCCTAAAGTGTAGTCAAATTTGGTCTCCACCTAAGCTCTGGCAAAGATGTAGCAGAGCCCTGTCCATACTGCAGTGATTTCAGATAAGGAGAAATCCTGCATTTGCCAATTTCTATCAGCAGTTAAATAAAGTATTCTTATCTACTTATCAATACTTACGATTTGGTAGAAGTAGTTATTTTAAGGGGCAAAACTGAAGCAAGCTTTTTGGGGAAATTTATTGATACTAGAAATATTTTTTTAAAAAAACCCTCTTAGAATCAAACATTTATGTTAATACTTTCCCCCCTCCAAAAAAAAAAAAAAAAAACAGGTCCAAAAGGCTCTGCCCAGATCAGCATTAAAGTTATACCAAGAATTGAGTTTGCTTCATGCCAATGAGCTGCTCCTCAGCAGGGGCTGGTTCTGCTATTTGAGGACTGACAACCACTCTGTCGTGTACACAAGAGAGCTGGATGGCACAGACAGAGTATTTCTCATCATTCTGAATTTTGGAGAATCATCACTGCTAAATCTAAAGGAAGCGATTTCAAAAATTCCAACAAGAGCGAGGATAAGGTTAAGTACCAACTCTGCCAACAAAGGAAGTGAAGTTGATACGCACGTCATTGCACTAGACAAGGGAGAAGGACTCATCCTTGAATACAACACAAAGCATCTCCTTCATCGCCAAACAGATTTCAGAGACAAGTGTTTTGTTTCCAACCGGGCATGCTACTCCAGTGTATTAAACATACTATACAGCGTGTGTTAAGACACCTCTATAAAAGAGGTGAAGACACTGGTTTTCTGTCCTGTTATAAGCATCTGCAGTAACTTCATGCTGCTGGGTAAACTTTATCAACAGTCATTATTAGATATTTCTGTAGCTTGAATGGCACTGCTTTCTCAAATGGTTTCAAAGAATAAAAAAACGTTGAAAGGAAATTATCTCTTGCAGGAACTTGTAACTTTACTGAGATAGCATCAATAGAGATGATCATAACAGATTATTAGAAAGACCTAATGAATTTTAACGTGAAAAATGTTCGTATTCACAAAATGCAAGCACAGAAACTAGAGGATGAAGTGTCTAAAAAGGGTCACTAGCAGGGAGGCAAGACCCTGATTTGTAAACTGTTCAAAAAGATCTCAGTAAAAAAGACAAAAACAAAGCTGTTCTGATGGGAAGAGGACAAGTTCTGCTGTCGTCAATCCTTCCTTCACCCACCCACCCCATGTCCTAAGGAGCATGATTAGAAAACCACTCTCCTAGGTTGAGGGGCACATACATCAAGGAGAGAACAGTATAAGCAAGATGTACACTAGAGAAGAAAAAATTTTAAAATTATTTAGTAACTTAAAATAAAAATCTCACTTTTGCTAACCCAAAAGACTATGACATATTTCAGTGTGCTTCCAACTCCCATTAAATATAGCATCTTAGAATTTTAGATATTTCTTAAGATTCTCGAATACACTGGTGTTGTCAAGTCCAAGTTCCTCATACAGGAATTTAATTTGGGCTGTAATCTAAAAGAAACACATTGAAAAAGTTAGAAGGCCTTTGTAGTAAAACCACAGTGTTCAAGTCTTTTCTATTCATCTTTACCTAACCCTGAAATCAGCAATTTATGGCAGAGGTATTTTTATTTGGGACAGAGGCAGAAGGCTCCCAATAAATAAGATTCAATTACTTTCTTTAACAGAGCTCACGAGCACTAAGAGAGCCTTTTCTCTTAACTGACTCAGTGTTTTTCCTTCCCCTCTTGGGTCTCAGCCACGACCTGACAGCTGTGAAGCAGCTGTCACAAATCCTGCCACAACCACTGAAATGTTGAGGACATCAGATCTCTACTTGGGGATCTGTCATCTGAGAGGAGCTTGATAACATACCTTTTTGTGAGAATCCTCAATCACATGATTTCCTCCAGGCTGAATGTCTAAAATAATGTTGGGGGACTGATAGCCTGAAAGAGTTAACATATAAAACAGTTAGAAGGTTTTGGGTAATTGAGAGCCATTTCTACTCGCTCCTTCAAGTACTATATTACAATAGTAGTGAAGAAAAAAGGCAAAAACGACTACCACCGACAACAAAGAGATGGGAGGAGGGGCAAGCTGTAAAAGAAAAATTTCTAAAACAGGGAAAGCAGGAGGAACAGTGGCTGAGCAAGCTGAATGGAAGAGATTATAGGGCCATGCAGAGAGGGATTGAAACCTAGGAGGAAGCCAATTGGCCCTGTGGGATCTGAGTCTTGTGACCTGGAAATACCCATTACAGCAATGGGTAAAAGTGAGACACAGAACTGAACACAGGGTGACTGTCTGAAAACTTATATGGGGGGTCCCTCCTACCCTGAGTCTGGAAGGTCTTGGCATGTCTTGGCAAGGAAAAAAGATAAGAGTCCTTGTTTAATTAAATTGAAAGATCTAGAGAAAATTAAAGTAGCTAGTTTGGGCACTTGAAGCTCCAGAGCAAAACTTCAGAATCTGTTTTGCAGAGGTTCCCAAGAATAATGGCCTAATTATAATACTGTTAAATGAACAAATGGTTGTATGATTGTACCTCTCCAATTTACATTTTGATATTTAAATTTACTTTTTTCTTTGTGCCTCACTTACCTTATTATATATTGTACTTTGAAAAAGAGGCAAGGTAGTTATAGTTACTATTATATGTTTCAAATGGTAATCAACATAGGAAAAACAATTCGTCCAAAATCATGGGCAGATGATTTGGTCTGTACATAAAATGTATTACTCTGAGCAGTATGCTAAAGGTGACAGTCCACCAGACTACGTTCCCTGCTTCCAGCTGATCTCCTACCTTCACCGGTGTTCTTTGCATGCTCTGCAATAGCTTCCTTGAGTTTCTCAGTATAGTTTACAATTCCTTTCAGAGGCACACGTTCATCATTTTCATAAGCTGTGATGTGAATTGAAGGGTAATGCTGCAAGAAAATAAATGTACGAAGAATTTATATTATTCCTTATGGTCCCCTTCCACTTTATAGGTTATGAAAAGTAATTACCTCCAATTTTTTCCCTAAGTGCTCAATGTTTTATCCTTATTTGATATTCCTGATAGAGCTATAGTATCATAGTACTAGACTACTTGTTATCAGGAATAGCCTTTCTTGACTAGAGAGACCATGACCTTAATCAAACAAACATGGAAAATGAGCAGGGATGGTGCTGCAAGGTGTTTGTGTAGTATAAGTAGAAATAATCTAAAGTCCTACTGAATTCCTGTCTCAGCTCAGGTAAGTATCCTTTTGATTATTTTCTCTAATACTTCTGGATAGTTATATCAAAACTTTCACTACCTGAGGTTTAATATTTTGATAGGGACAGTAACGTTTTATGTAGTTCTTATGTTTTTCATCAGATGAAGGATTCCCCCATTCTTCTAATTCTTCTAATGTCAGAGGAAGTGTAGTATCCATCATGGTGTTGAGAACATCCAAGAAAGGTGCCTAAAAAAAAAAGCCAGAGAAGCTTAAACTTTGACTTAAAAGTTAGTAAATGAGTTTCAGAAAAATACACTTTATGACTATACATAGGCTGACATGAGAAAACAAAGTTCAAGAAACCATGTGGGCTCCCAGGAGTTCTTATTATTCAGCTCTTAACCTGGGCTTCTGAATTTTAACTGTATTTTAAGGCATTCAAGCCTTTCATCAACATTTGTTTAAAAAAGAAAATGTTTATGTTCTAATTTCACAATTTTTGTGCCTTTTTCATATATATTAAATACATATATAGTTTTATATAAAAGTAATAAATGCTACCACCTTATATCTATTTGGATAGCTATTATATAATAAGTGTTGGCAAGGATGTTGAAACTCTTATACACTATTCATAGGTATGTTAAAGGTTAGTTGCATTTTTTATATTGTAAATACTTCTACCGTTACTGTTTTTGTGCATAGTTTTTCCCCCCCTCTATATTCAGTATTTCTATTTAAAAAATAGATTTACAGATCAGGATTATTTAACAATTATTTACTTAATACAAACCTATAATGTATATCCCACAGGCTATACAGGGAGCCCCTAAATCCGAGAATGAAATGTTGATGGGCAATAGAGTAAAAAATTTTGGGTGATCCAGAGTCTGCATGCTCTGCCTGACTTATGGAATGGATGATCATTTATACTTTGCCTATTTTCTACCAACTCTAAATTTTCTTACAGATAAAAGATGATTAGTAGGAATAGTCAATTAATATCCTTCACTAGAAATCCTTAAAAAATCAATAAATAACACTGTCAGGGAAGACTAAAGGATAAGTAGTTGGATTAAAATAAGAAGTTCTCCCAGAGCTAAATTCTGTGTTTAAAATTTAAAAGCTTTATTATACTCCTATGCTAAGACTGTAACATAAATTTATTCTTAGAGCAACCTATGGCTTTACTCCTCCCCATTCTGTAGAGACAATGTACTCACCTCCAAAGTCACAGCTCTCAGGAGGTCTGGATTAAAATTACACAATGCTCCCACAAGCACCCCTCCAGCACTGAAAGCAGTCAGGGCTGTTAGACTTGGCTGAGAGAAGCCTTGGCCATGAAGTGTCTTAATGCAAGCCTCTAGGTCAGCAAGGCCATGGAGTTTTTTAGTTAGACGGCCATCAGCATGCCACTGGAGGCCTAATTCACCACCACCCCTGAAATTAAAAGGCAAAACAGTTTCAGTGGGAAAAAAAATGAATGATTTGGGGTCAGCAAACCATAGCCTATGGGCCAAATCTACCCATAGGCCTGTTTCTATATGGTCCTCAAGCTAAAAATGGTTTGTACATTTTTAAAGGTTGGGAGATAAAAAACCAACCAGGATATGAAGCAGAGGCTATTATGTGGCCTTAAGCTTTAGTTCTTTAGAGCAGCAGTCCCTAAACTTTTTGGCACCAGGGACCAGTGCTCTGAAATCTAATGCCTGATGATCTGAGGTGGAGCTGAGGTGGTGATGCTAGCGCTGGGGAGCGGCTGCAAATATAGATGAAGCTTTGCTAGCTGGCCTGCTGCTCACCTCCTGCTGTGTGGCCTGGGTCCTAATAGGCATGGATCCTTACCAGTCCATGGCCCAGTGATTGGGGACTCTTGCTTTAGAAAAAAAGTTTGCCAACACCTGATATAGACAATCAAAAATTTACTCAACAAATATGTTTTGAGTGCCTGCTAACTATTTACCAGGCACTGTGCTAAATACAGGCCTTAAAAACATATAAATAAGCAAAAATCCCCTGCCCTAAAGATGGTTATAATTTTATGGGGAAATAAAACAGCTACCAAGCAATGTGGCTGCTACTATAACGTAAGTGTATTAAGGTACCACAGAAGCAGAGGAAAAAAATATCCACCTTTCGGGTTAGGGGTATTTACAAGTCAGGAAGGAACATGAATGCTTAAGATAGAGATACACCCAAGCTGAGTCTTAAAGGAAGAATATGAATTCTCAGAGGGCAAAGAAAAGGAAGGCATCAAGACACAGCGGGAAAAGAACTTGTCACTGAAAGGATGTAGCTAGGCTGGATGTATAGGATGTGTATGGCTGGAGTGCAGGAGGTGTTTGGGAAGTGATGATAGATGCCATTACAGAGATGAGTCAGATCATTAGGATGTTAAATACAATACTGAGAAATCTGGATTTTACTGTGGAGGTAGGAAAATGGTGGAGGATTTTAAGTAGAAATAGAATCATGTTTACTTCTTGAAAACAGCTAAAGTAAAATAGAAATTAGAGTGGAAAGAAAGAGTCCAGCTTGAGGCTATTTTAGAAAAACCTAAATTCAGGAGAATAAAATGAAAATAATAATGTTAATAAGTAAAGAGATTGGCACTATTCTAAAAATCCTAAAAATTTACCCTTTTGCTTTTAGATCAACTAATGCTACCCAATCATTTAGCCAGCAGAGGTTTAGGAATACCTAAATTCAACAATACAAATAAAAAAAAAAATTCTGTTCCCTGATATACTGTTATTCTGGACATCTGTCACAGGGCTCCCTCCAGCACTCATGTGCTAGGAAAAATGTGCTGACTCACCGAACATGGCAATATGCTAATATCCATCCATCGTCCACCAACACCCGCCTTTCAGGCCTGAAATTCATTTTCAAATCCATGCCATAAGCTCCATACACATGGACCAGGAGAGGTTTCTTCTGCAAGTCCTCAGAATCCGTTTTGTGGAAAACAGTCATTGGCACTAATTTTCCATCCTGGAAATGAAGATTTACCATGCATGTAAAGAGTTTTAAAACAGTTTTATCCCCAATTTTATGGGCTGCTTATTGATGTTGAACAGAAACTTCATTTAAGACAAAGAGTTATGGTCTCTAAATATCCATCATGGTACTTATTTTCAGTTACTTTGCTGATCTACTATATGTAAAGAGTCCTTCACTACCTAGTTTTACTGTAATTTTTTTTCTTTCAGGACGAGCCCAAATACCTATTAAGGTTAGACATACTAGTATAGCATTCTTCCTATACCTGAGCTACATATTGATACTTCTCATCTTTGAATATTTACAAATATGTTAACTAAAGAAGTTTTTGTTTTTGTTTTTTAAAGAAGTTTTAGCAGCTCAACTATTAGTACCTGAAATCTCATACTGACCTTACTGCTACCCACCCACATCTTCTTCAAAGGCTCATTTAACTTTATTTTAAAAATGTTAAGTTTTATAAATTTTAACACATAAATTACTTGTAGGGTAGGTAAATGCTCTCCAATGTAGTTCACATCTGTCAATCCCAAATGACTGAAAAGAGGCACTCTCTGGACAGACAAAATAAATCTGAATTCTTTCACAAAAAAGGGGTAGGAAAGTTGGTTGTCATTCTGCTTAAAGCAAATAATGAAATAGCACTGTTTTATTAAGGAAAAGAATTTAACCAAGCCACTCTTGCATGTTGAAAACTTCACTCGAGGTGCCAGAGTGTTATCAAATAAGGAGGAACTCTCCCTGTCATTATTTTTTACATAAGTTGTTACGACAGTGTAACTGAATTTTCACTTCTCAGTACGATTCATTCTTATAAAATGTAGATGAATTTCTATAAGATAACCTTGGTCTTTTCATCTCCTTGCCTCCTCTCCAACTTCAATATAACAAGCACAGAAGTACTTTCTGGTTAAACACTTCTGAAAAGGAAGAGGTGAGGAGGGTCACCGTCCTGCAGTGGCAGGGTCACAGAATTCACCAGCAGTGCACAAGTGCCGCAAGTTACAGCAGCTTCCATCAGCAGGTGCTTCCTTCCTCTCTAATGTGCAAAGAATCCCTTGGCTCTCCAAGAACTAAGCTTCACTGATCTTTCCATTTGCAGTATAATGACAACATTTTGATAGACCATTATAAATCCCATATTTGTAACATAAAACAAAGCCTACACCTACTTTTGTGTTGACAAAACACAAAAGTTTGGAAGATGATACACTAAATGGTTAACAATGATTTTCTTCTAAGAGGTACAGCAAATGGGACTGAAAAGTAGCCATTTAAACTTCATATCTTCTGTGTTTTTGCATTTGTTCTATCAAACATGTACTCCTTTTTAAATATTAAATATTTGCTTAAAGAGAATCAATGAACTACAGAAAAAATTCATAAGGAAAAAAGGCTTGCGTCTCAAGTACATGAAATTGCTTGATGTATAATATGTTAAGGTCTGAAAATTCCTTAATTTCAAGGCCAGTTTATACATTCATTTGTTCCACACTCACACAATTTTTTTCTACTCCTTACCACCTCTGCCACTCCCTTCCCCCTGGCCAATCTTTCCTCTTTTACTCTATACGTTGGCTACATTGTCCTCCTTTATACTTCCCAAATGCACCATTTCTTCCTCAATTCAGAGCCTCTGTACAAAATGGAATCCTCCTGCCTCCTTTCTAGTTTAACTCTTTAGCATCCTTTAGGCCTCCCCTGAGACACTACTTCTCTCCAGACCTGGTAAGGTCCCTTTGCTGTTTCCACTGTATAGCAATCAGGACGTTACCAATTACTTCTTCATCTGTCATCTTCTTCGCTAGATTTAAGTTCCATGACAGCAGGGTCTATATCTAGTTCACTGTAGTCAACTGCTTATCGCCTGTTTTGCCATAACTGCATACCAGCTTATTTTCTTTAAATCAACTTTTAAAGTTTACATATAAAAGACAAGTGAAATCAAGGGCTAGTTATAAATTTTCTAGTCCATGTTAAAATAAATACATGAGTATTAAAGTTTAAATAAATCCATGTATCCCCTAAAATCATCTGGTTCTTACTGTGGTATGTAAGATACTGTGCTAATGTAATTATCAGCAACTACACAATACTTGACAAATAGTATGCTTTCAATAAATGGGGCTGACAGTGGAGATTACAGACTTACCTTACTTTTGGCTTCTAGACGTAAGACACGACTAGTCTTTGTGATTGGGTCTTCATGTCCAGTTTCTTCAAACAGTTTGCCTTCAGCAAACTTATATGTGTAATATTTTGGGGGACGTATTGGAGAGCAAAGCTGAAAGGGACAGTTCTTTGGGTCTGAATTTGTATCCATTATGAATCCACAGGCCCAAGGAGGGAGCTAAAGAAATAAAACAGTTAGTTTTACTCTTTATCTGAACACTAAGTATCATGAATTAAGTTTCTAGGTCTGCTCCAAATAAGATGATATGGACATCAAGTTTCCTTTTTTGTATTACCACAAAATGCATCATTTAAGGATTACTCCAGTATGACAAAATATAATTCAAGTAATAAACAAACAAAACTACACTAATGACCAATAAAATGAGAAAAAGTTATAGGAAAATGGTTTATCACGATTCTAAATCTACATGAAATCTCCTTTAATAAAAAGTTTCTTTTGGGGTCTAAACTTGGGCCATAAAATAATAGCAACATTGTTAAGAATAAGAGCAAATCAAATAGTAATTCCAGAAGTGAGTGACATCTCCAAGATCTCTGTTCTTATAGAACATGAAATCTCTGACATGTGTTTTTAATAATTTACCCACCAGCCCATACTCTGCTGCCTGGACAGCCACAGTGATGGCAGTTATTATTCCAGGACTACAAACTGGCTCAGCAGCACTAAAGCATTTACAATTTGTTTCTAACTTTAGCTTCCAGGCTAACCATTGTGCAGAACAAAACCTTGCCCAGCACATCCACTCTGAGAGACTCAGAGCTATTATGATTAAGATTCTTAACTTTAAGAAAAAAGGAAAGGAATCAAAATTTATTCTCTCAGAGCAGCAGGGTCCAGCTTCCAGCCTTCCACTAACATCCTTCTTACACCTTTTAAAGAACTTGTAAGCAGGCTGACAGTGTGTTAGAAATAGTACTGAGAGTCAGAACATTAAAAGAAAATTGCCTTTCAAAGAGCAAATTCCTTAGAAAATCAGAGGTCTTGGCACAGCCAAGTCACCGGTGGCACTATTCAGAAAGGGTAGGTGGGGTACGGGTGCATAGAGTGTGCACCCTTTAACCTGTAGAAACTACAGCCAAAGAGCTTATGTTCACAGAGCAAATTTCTTGTAATTAATCCAAAGAACCTATTTGCCTGAAACACTAATAAGGACATTTATTTGCAGTGTTTCTTTAAAAGAGCTCCTAATTTATTCTCCTCAGACGTAGGATTATTCTCAAGGATAATTTGTTTAAATGCAAGCCATAACTGGAAAGAAAAACGTAATCGTGAAAGTTGGGAAATCTAGTAGCATAACTGAAGTGAACGAATTGAGACCTTAGTGGGAAACAAAAAAAAAAAAATCACTAACCTGTAACCAGGCCTCGCACTGAGGCTACTGGGCTCCTCTGCTCACAGACGCACAAGTTTTTCTGCCATTTTGTGAGATTTTAAAACAATTTCCATGTGACTCATGTGGTAAGCTGTCTTAGTTTTAGACCAAGGGGATTACAATAAATCAAAAAGTCATTTGGGTGTATTCCTTAAACTATTGGGACCATGGTTAATGTTTTAATCATAACAAAAACTGTTCCAAGGCTATGGACTTTTTGAAGTTTGTTCAGCTGATGCAGAAATAAATATTAAGGATATCTGAAGTTACATTTCTAAGAGATAAGCCTGCATGTATATTAATGGACAGACTGCAAGAATAATTGTAAGTTTGCCTGGTGATATGCAGATATTCCTTAGATACTTTACAGAATGGGTTCAGTATTCTACCAGAAAATCATAGTCTTTCATTGAAAGAAGGAAGATGTAAATGCTGAAAGAAGATTGGCCCGAGTGTGCAGACTCTTCCAAATAAACTGAGCAAAAAATTTCCTAATTAGCTTAAATTAAATGTTGTAATCAATTAAACTATCATAACTTTTTTTTGTAGAAACAAAAATATTCCCAGGAAATACTGATGACATGATGACCTATGATAGGAGGCAAATATTACATTTCTATTGCTGAGGTTGAGTTTAAAAAGATCTTTCAGTCAGGTGCCCACTGGGCAGAGATGTTACAACAGAAATATTTTATAATCCATTTATAATTTGGCTTAAAAATTTTGTCCTTTGTGTATGGCATTGTCTATGCATATTAGTCAGTGCTGTATGGTTCTGATCTATGAAATTCTCTTTCAGTACAGTAGCACTTGGTTTATAACATAGTATCTCACTCCATGGGACGATGACTTAGAACATTATGGAAAGCATAATAAATACTACAGGTTGGAAAGGGTGGAAGAATAAAGAGATAAAGGATATAGAATGACGTGATATTTGTTTTAATAAAAGTTAAAACCATGGAAACTGGGGCATATCTTTAAAAGTGGAATACTTACAAAAAAAAAGTCATATTTACTTAGAAGGTCAAATCTTATAGGATAATAAACTCATGAAATCCTAATTTTCTTGAATTTTTTGTAATAAATGCATCCCATCTCTATTCTTACTGACCACAATGAGAATAGATGTTCTGTTCATTTCCCAATTAAAGATACCTGCATTTCACAAATTAGGAAGTAAAAAGATACTTTGAATCCAGTAGATGAAAGCAGTAAGAAAATCGCTAAAGTAAAATCACCAATTTTGTTTAAGGACACTTATATAGTCTTCTGAAACAGTAGACATTACATTTGATAACTTGATTTTATGATGTAGCTGGAAAATTTTGGTTGTTTTAGGCCCTTGTTATTTCTTATTTATACCACTCTAACAATCTCAAAACTAATTTCCCTGCCCCTTATCTTTTGTTGCTTCAGTGGACCCTAACAGGCTATCAGGTAGCCTCATGAAGTATATAACTTGAGTCCTCAAATCATTCCCCTTCCCTTAAATTTCAGATGTTCCTCCTCTTCATAATTTATGCGTAAGTTCATCAACTTGACAAAGAACGGCAAATCAGAACTTCATCTCCCAGAAATTTATTCTGCTTCAATAAAATGGAATTACTACAGTTTCCTGAACATTTTCTGAACTTCTCTAGCTTAGAGCTTCATTTGATAGACTTTCTCATCCTAGAATACCATTCCCCTCGATACCCATCAAAACCCTATCTATTCTCTTTGGTTTATCTGAAATTCTACTTCCCCTATAAAAACTTTACTGGGCCCTCTCTTCTGTTTTGAATCCCATGGCATATTTTGTGTTTTTGATACGACTTATTTATTTTATTACTATTATTTTTTTATTATTAACTATAGGCTTTATTCATATTTCACCTATGTACATTTCCATTAATGTCCTTTTTCTGTCCTGGGATCCAACCTAGGATTCTACACTGCATTTAGCTGTCGTATCTCCTCCTACTCCTCCAATCTAAAAGTTCATCAGTCTTTCTTGGACTTTTAGGACCTTGAGGTCATTTTGACTACGGGGCAATTATTTGGTGGAATGTCTTTCTATCTGGATTTGTCTGATGTTTCTTCACGAACTGAGGTTATACATTTTAGCAAGAATATCAGAGTCAAGAGTACATGTTAACAGATCCTATTAATAGTGATGTCAACCTTAAACTCTTGCCAGGTTTTTCACTGAAAAGTGACTATTTTTCTTCTTGTAATTAATTAATATTTTGTGGGTGATACTAGTCCTCTCGTGAAGACTAGGAAAATAACCTACTTATCCTTAAACTTATACCCACTAATTTTAGCATCCATTGGTGGATCTTGCCTATAACAACTATTACTGTGGTATCCTAATAGTGATTTTGTATCACCTTTATTCTTACTACTACTAATTTAGATATACTTCATACTTAATTTTTGTGTACTACTCTAATCTCGTGATAAACTGTATCCTCCTTAAGGCCAGATACTTTGTCCTGCTGTGTTTCCACTTCTGGCTGCCCAATAGAGTACTTGACACATAGAAGTTCAATAATCATCCAGTGAATTGACTAGAATTGCATTTTACAGAAATTGTGACAATACTGGAGTTAGGGAGGTACTAAGTGGTCTATGTTAGCTGGTCAATCGGCTCCACAAATCTTTCCATATTAAGCAAAATGGAGGCCTCTCCTCTTCCTTTCAGTGCCTGTTATCTGAATTCACATGTTAATGCTGCTTTACAACTGGGTGATAAGGGTGCTGCTGCAAGTTCACTTGTAGAAGCAAATTATCTGTGAGTCAATATCAGTGAGTCAGCCTGCCAGGCAGATGTGCCTCCATCTCAGATGTGTTGCAGTAGAGACCACTGCTGCCTCCTTATTGACAGAAACCAAAGTTCACCCTTCCTGATCCCCTATGGATAAGAAAACTGGCAAAGAGATGATGCACACACAAGCATGTAGTGGCAGAAACATAGTGGGGCATGACTACTATCCCTACTGTGGGTATGGGATGGGAGCGATGGGCAGTGGTTGGGCACTAGTTGTCAAGTTCACTTGAGTTATTGCTATATCTAAAGTTGTGGAAATATGTGATATACAGAGATATACAGAAAGACATAATGGCACTTTATTATGTTGTTAAGACAATATTTTAAGAAAACCTGCATTAAAAGCCAGGTCCTCTATGTAATTTAAAAATATACCTTCTAAACTTGATAAAGACCCACTTTGCTAAGTTCCATTTAAATTAAATTCCTTTTAAGAAAAAGTACATGGCTATTATTCAATATTTGATGTTCTGGATAAGCTAAACTACATGTATTTTGATTAACAGTACTGTCTTTTGATAATTAAACATACCTTTAGAGACCGAACTGAGTCATCAGCCAGACCAATCACATTAACATAAAGCAGATTGCTGTGCTTCAGGAATAGAACACAGTGATCCTTAAACATGTCCAAGTCTACAACTTTGGTATTTCTCTTCATTGTAAAAAATAAATCCCAATTCATAATAGCAGGGGTATCAGCTGCTGTTCTCATTAGCTGTGTGGAACAAGGTTAGAAGAGATCTAGAAAACAGAACATGATAACCACAAAATCTACGTTCTTCACTGTTTTATGAAGAGCTATTGGAACTAACTCCATCAGGGTTGAAGTGTGACTATCACCATATGAACAAGCCCAGGCCACTCTGCTGGGTGGCCCAGCGCTTAGTCTATAGCCAACCAAAGGACACTTGAGTGAGGCCACTCACAGCCAGCTGACTGTGGAAGCATTAGGGACCCTTGTTCAGACTAGTAGAAGTGCTTAGCTGAAAGCAGTACAAATTGCTAACTCACAAAATCACAAATTTATAGAAGTTTTTTAAGTCAGTAAGTTTGTCTTTGATAACTGATATAATCCAGATAGAGTGTTTCATTTAAAATAGAGGTATTAGTTCTAAGGGAAGAGAAATGGGATTGGTTATGCATAGGAAGGTATACCATCAATTTCTATGCTTTACCAAAAGCCTATAAAACAATTAACTCTTAGAGCAAAAAATGTTGCTGATGAAAGTGTGACACTTCTTAATAGCCCAAATGGGGATAAGGAGAATACAGGATCACCTTGAATTCTGTAGGCTCGCCAACATTAGTGAGAATGTACAATTCATCATCTCTGTGTTCAACGTAGTAAAGGACCCCATGTATTCGCTTCTGGATAAGTACTGGTGGATCCCAAGGGCTGAGGCCATCTATCAACCACACTTCAGAAGTAGTCTTGTTCATGATATTCATGGTGAGGAAACGACTGTCTTTTGTAAGATAAAGGAAAACAAAATAGCTGCACAAACACACACACACACAGGGAGAGAAAAGGAGATGAAAATCAAATAAATTTCAAATGCATGCTACCTTGTTAATATCTCACAGATGGTCAGTATGTATGTTAATTTATAACGCAGACAGAAAATAAAAAATCCCTAGTGAATTTTGCTAGTTAGCTAAAATACTATTATTTTTCTCATTTCCCCCCAAAAAATTCAAAGTAATTTTTCTCTAACCTTTTATTATGAACATTTTTTCAAACATGCAGAAGAGTTGAAACAAATTAAGATAACTACCCATATACTTATCACTGAGATTCAATCATTACTAATATTTTATATATATTCTTTATCACATATCTATGCATCATCAATCCACCTTTTTTAATGTATTTCAAGGTCAAGTACAGACAATCACATTAATAGATTATAGGGTTTTCCCTAAGAAGTGGAAATAAACTCTCTAGAGGAGATACACAATTGTATGGAAGAAAAGGGATACAGGAGTTTACTTTGTTTTCCCTCTGTATACATGTTGAATTTCCTTTTTTTCTTTTCTCCTAGTTTTTAAAACAAAACAATAGTCAGGAAGAAAAACCCTCACAATTCCACTAACTTAACATTTAAAAAGTTAACATAATTTTAATTTTTCTATTTTTTTCCTCTAAGGTTTATTTGTATTTCATGTATGTCTTAAAATAGATGTAATTAAAATACAGATGAAATTTTGGATTCTGCATATTTTCCTTCAGATTATACCAATATCTCCCCTTATATTAGTTACACAGTCTTTATAATCATTATTTTTAATAGCTACCGAATATTTTATCAGGTTAAAATGGTATTAATTCTTAAAATTTTATATTTTAATGTTTCATTTTATATTCATGAAGATAGTTTTTCTCTCCTTTATCTTTATAATTATTTCCTTTGGATAAATTCTTAGGAATGGAAATAATTTAATTATTATTTTTATGATTCTTGATAAATATAATCAAATAATATCTTGAACATTGTACTAATTCACACTGACATAATAGATGGCTTTAAATATTATTTATATGTTTTCTTATTACAAATTTGTTTATACTAAAAAACTACAAAGAAGGATGATAACCCTGAATCCTACTATCCAGCGATAAGCATGGCTAACATTTTGGTAAAATTCCTCTGTATTGGATAATTGTGCAATGTTTGTCAATTTTATTTCTTCTTGATGTGTCTGTGTCCATTTTAAACTTGGTGATGTACTTTATGTTACTGGTCTATAAACATTTCTTTGTAAATTAAAGATTTCAACTTGTATTTTGTTGAAAATACCTTCCCCCATTTTGTCATCTGGATTTAAGTTTGTTTACAATGATTTCTGACTTAATGTTTAATATTTTAGGTAATCAAGAATATTGGCACTAATCACCCTTTGTCATTTCTTCTATTGATTTTATGCTCTGGAAATATTTCAACCAAGTTGAGTGAAATACTTATCATCTAGTTTCTTTTTTTGATGGTTTTATTTTTATCAAAAGATTCTTTAAATCTTTTAGGAATGTATACTGATGTATGAAGTGATGAAAATGATTTTTGTCCAAATAGCACTTCTCATAGCATTAAAAAATAAATAACACCCATTTACTTTTCATTAGTTTGTGAACTTTTACCATATAGTAAGTTTTTATACATACTAGGGTGCATTCTCGCCTCTACTAATCTGTCTGTCAGTTTGTACTGCTTTAACTGTTGTAGCTTCATTTTCATATACCGTTGTAGTGAAAGTCCCCTACCCTACTTTGCTCTTTATTTTTAACACTTCCTTTGCTGTTTTTATTTATTTTTGTTTGATGATGAAACAGGTAATCAAATGATAAATTACTTGGTCAATTATTTGGCAGATATATGGCTCTATAGTGATAGATTTCTTAGAAAAAGAAGTCATGGTAACCACAAAGCAAAAACCTACAGTAGATATACAAAACATAAAGGGAAGGGAATCAAACCATATCACTGTGGAAAATCATCAGTGAGAAAGAAAGGAACATGGGAACCACAAAACAGTCAGAGAACATTCAAAAGATAGTATTAGTGAGTCCTTACCTATAAAATATTATTCTAAATGTGAAATGATTAAATTCTCCAATCAAAAGGCACGGAGTGGCTGATTTGATAAACAAACAAACAAAAAACAAGACCCAACTACATGCTGCTTATAAGACTCACTTCAGCTTCAAGGACACACATAGGCTCAAAGTGAAGGGATGAAAAAAGGCATTCCATGCCAAGTGGGAACCAAGAGAGCAGGGGTAGCTATATTTAATAAGACAAAATAGATCTTAACTCAAAAGCTGTAACAAGAGATTAAAAAAGGCCATTACATAATAGAGGTGTCAATTCAAGAGAATATGATAATCATAAATATATATGCACTCAACATTAGAACACTTAAATATATAAGGCAAATACTAACAGATCTGAAGGGAAAAGTAGACAACACTACAATAATAGTAGGGAACTTCAATACTCTACTTCCAACAATGGGTAGATCATCCAGGCAGGAATTCAATACGGAACATGGGACTTGAACTATATATACTTTAGAACAAATGGAACTAACAAAAGGACATTTACAGAACATTCCATTCAACAGTAGCAAAACATTCTTCTCAAGTGCATATGGAATATTCTCCACGATAGATCATATGTTAGGTTGCAAAACAAGTCTTAAAAAGAGGAAAACTGGAAAATTCACACATTTATGGAAATTAATACACTCCTAAACAACCAATGGGTCAAAAGAAATCAAAATGACAACAGAAAGTACCTTGAACTAAATGAAATAGGAAAGCAATATGGTCCATACATTCTTTATGGGGAAGAAAAAATATGCTAGATGCCAAATACTTTCCAAGAATCTTAAATGTATGTATGATAACTCAATCTTAGAACTTTGGACAGTAACAGCATATGGCAAGCAAGTACTTTATTCAAGGTGTATATAGCTCACTGGGCCAGTTTTGAATTTTTTTGTTTTGTTTTTTCAATTTTGAGCTTTATGCACCAGATAGAAATGATTCATAATCATAAGTCATTGATACAACATACTGAATTGCTGGCTTAACATAAAATAGTGAATCATGTGAACAGATCTGATAATTCCTCACTACAATAATCATCACTAGAAAAAAAGCAATGACTGAATTACTAGGACCAGGAACATAAGTTCTGTGGGCTAGAATAATATAATTTCTCCAGACCTCAAATTATTAATATAAACTGGGGGTTGTACAAGATTTTCTTTAAGGTCCTTGTCAGTTCTGGGATTTTACGAAATGAAGGGTTAATTTTCTTGTTTTGGGTATTGACTTTGCTGCTATAGATTTATATGGTGTTAAATTCTATTTTTCTCCTAGCAATATCTGTTCAGATATTGTCCAAACTATAGTATTAAATGATGAATGACATGACAGGATTCTGTTTAAGAAAAAATTTGTTTCTCATAAATCATTTGGAAAAGTGTATCTGGATAAGAGTTAAGAGATTTTTGCCAGATAAACTTAATATCATTTCCTTCCAAGCTTGCTTAAGTGGTAATATAAGGCATGATTCCTGGAGATTACAAGGAAGTAAAGAGAATTAGCTCTAAGGAGGAATTATCAAAGTGCTTGGAAAAGTAAATTTAAAGATCAATGACCATCATGGCTCAAAAGCAAAGCAATTTAAAATTTGGATAATCTATATGAAATGAGCAGTGAATTCTGTACAACTGACACCATGGTAGCTAGGGTTATGACTTATAGGAGATTTATATTTGCTGAATGACAACCCTATTAAATATTTAATTAGCAACTCCTCTCACGTGTCATGGTTCAGAGAGAATGTTAGTAACTCATCATTTTCAGTCTAATGATTCATCTGTGTTTACTCGGGAGTTTGAATGTAACTGGACTCGGATTTGGAATCTAAACAACTTATAAAAGAATGATAGTGCTCATTTTAGCTTTATTTTATCTGCTCTAGCCAAAATCAACATTTTAAGTTAGCCAAGAGCAACATTTTAGATAACAGGAGAAATACTCTGGAGAAAAAGATTTAATTATATTATTCTAGTACCTTGGGTCTTTTTCTGTGTAAAAACGTTCATTACGTTTGTTATCACCAAAAGTGGCTCGATATACATCATGACAGCGAAGGTTCCTCTGGAAGGTGTAGAATAAAACATCTTCCTCTTCTTCATCCTTTACCCATTCTGAAAAAAATAATCAAAGAATTATATATAGACACCCACTTACAGTAAAAAAAAGGGCACAGTGCATTCGAATTTTGAGTGTCAAAGAGAAGAGATGTGCAAGTTTATCCCTGGAAATCTAAATAAATCTAACATAGTGTTGACTGTATTTAAACTATATACAGAGAATAAAATACTACACTACATTGATTCTAAGTTTTCAAGTACTCATCATCAATCTTTCAAATTTCTAAATAGGAGCTGAATGTTCAATATTTAGGAAGGATTTTGGAAAAGTCAGTATTTGCTTTCAGAGGATGATTTATGTTTAAATCTATAACCTCTAACTTTAAATCAGAACAAATCATAGATCATTTTCCTCATGCCTAAATGTTTTTTTTAGCCACAGGATGTCTTAAACTACCAAGTATAGTTTCATGCTGGTGTTTTCTTGATCTTACCAGGGCCGTCATTGGAGGTTTTCACACAATTACATCATGACTGCCACCAGGCTGACAATGACCTTAAGACATTATTATATAATATACATTCTAAATTTACAGAGGTTAAAATGTACAAAATGTATGTCTTAGAATCAATTAGAGTATAATTTCAATTAATTCCATAAGCATTTAGTTATTAAAAAATGGGAAAATTTATGTTGGAAAATGAAAAAGGAGGATAGAGTATGAATATATGTATTACTCAATGATAAATAATAAAATTTAAAGTTAGTTCTATTAGTAAAAATATTACAATTTCTATTGATGAATAAGTTAGTTCAACATGTTCCAAAGTTGCTCTCAGTAGTGATCTTGGGCAACTTCTTATTGGATGTATATAAGTAAAAAAGAGAAGGTCTCCTGAAAAAGAGGCACATAGGAAGGTGTGGAATTCACGGGGATAAACTGATCAGGCACTCACCTTCTCATTCACTCACAGTGGGCAAATAAAATGTATCACAAGTGTAAATAATTCTTTTACTGTTGACTTTTCAACATAGAAGACTGTTTTGGTTGGTGGCTTACCAAAACTGGACACATTTGGAAAAGAAGCTTCCAATACAGGCTGATCACTGAGCTTCACAACTATACAGGTAGATGCTTCAGAATCTTCTGTTCTTATCTTGGCGGCTACATATTTTTCATCAGGAGCAACTCTGATACTATCAATGAAAGGCTGGTCTAATTTAAGTTCCTCCAGATTGAACAAAACTTCATAATTATCATTGTCTGCTGCATTAAGAAAAGGATGAAAGAGTTAATGCCACAAGATGTACTTAAAAAAATTTTAAACTGTATTGCAGTGTTTTAAATTAGCATTCTTCTTCTATAAGAAGCTATATTCTGGCTTCCTTCAGCATTGATGGCAGCTTGATTTACATAGAAACTGGAATTAGTTATTTAATATTATGCTATGTTATTCAATATTATATTATGCATCAATCTATGTGATATTATTTGATACAGTTATAGTCTAGTATTTATAGCTCATATAGAACCTAGAAAGTAAGACAATGTAAATGACACTGGATAATCTATGCAAAAAAGGTACCTAGCACAGTACCTACGATATAGCAGATGCTAAAAAAATACTGGTTCTCATCTTTAGTCTCCGTCAAAGCTTTTGAGTGTAGCTGTTAACTATATCTTAACCAAACACAGATCTTAAAAACTAGTTATTAAAAAAGAAATAGTCTAAAAACTTTTTTCTATACCTTTGAGAATTTAATTTCAAATTTCCTTTGAAAAATGTGAAATCTGAAAAATCACAGTATGTTAAAAGGAAAAACTGTGGAATACCTTCTTCATCTTTGGAACGAACCAAGCAGCAACCTTCTTGATAATAAACAAAACCACCATGTTTAACCTGACAATGAAAAGAATCAAATGGTTTATTAATAATAAAATAATTTCTTTAATAGATTAAACATGATTTAATTAACTGTTTAATGGTCTGACTAGCCAAGATGAAAAAATATCTTTCTAAAAAGCAGACCTGTTGAAGTCTATGAATGAACGCTTAAGGATCACTTTTTACAATGTAGTGGTTAAGAACTGGTTTTCATATGTTCACAATCACTGAAGGAGTTTCTTATACATAAATGTAAGAGGCAACAAAGAGAACACATTATGAAATCTATATTGGTTCCCATGACTGTACAGAGCACTTGAGCTATATTTTGGGAACATGTGACATCTCTACATTGGATTCAATTAACAGAGATCAAGTGACATCATTTTTTTATTTTTTATTTTTTATTACTATTTATGCCTACAGCACCTGGTCTTCCTAGGTGGTCTCCCATCCAAGCATTAATCAGGTTGCAGACCATGGACCGTGGTTCCACTGGGGTGCAAACCTCATGCGTGTAAAGCAGACATGCTAACTGTTACACTATGGAACCACGTTCTCAAGTGGCATCTTTAAGATAATCCAAAATTATGTGGACAGAGAAACTTTGGCTCAGACTGGGCTGAAAACCCAGTCAATAACTTTGCAATTCTTTCCTCTAAAATATGCCGTCACCACCAACTGTTCATGGTCGTGATTTGATTTTACACAAAGCATCACTTCCTCTGTAGGGTGACAGATACAAACAATTTAAAATTGAGAGAACGTGTGTTACCAATATGTGAATAATGCTCTTGTCTAACACCTACATAATTAAATGCAACTGACCGATTGACATGATTTCATGTAGCTTAAGACATACTTATTACCCGATAGTGGCATAATTTGAATCTTGAATTTCTGTCTCTTAACCTACTGTTATTTCCACTATATGTGATTTTCATTTATAAACTGCGGTTCTGTTTTCCAATTTAACTGAAAAATTTTTAACATTCATGTTCAGTCTGTTTCAATTGAATATTTATGACTGTGGTAACCACAGAATAGTCAAAGAAATACTTAGCTTTCATGATATTACACTACTTAAGTGAATTTCTTTTTATATATAAAAAAAGTATAGATAGAGCAATCAAAGACTTTACAAATAATAAAGAAACATGAATGTTTCATTTGAACTTGTCTTTGGGAATTATTTTTAAAAATTTCAAACAGAATTGGCTGTTTCCAAAAACCAGAATTAACAGAATACACTTGAAAATTCATCTTGGTTTTGATCTTTGTAATTTATTTTAAGGATTACACTCTCCTAATGCTTTCTTAAGTTTTTTAGCTTTTTTAAAGGCCAGAAGCAGTCTAATTTTGATGTGAGATTATGTCTATAAATTACAAGGTATTTCATTTACATTCTGACTAGTAATATCAGATTTGAAAAAAAAGTCATAAGATATTCTACCTCTGCATTGATGATTTCATATTCTTCTTGTGGCTGTGTTTCTAATTTTGTTCTCACTTTTTCAAATGCATCCATGTTTTCTGAAAGGGATTTTTCGTTTTCTTGTTTAGGAGGCAGAAATTCCTGGAAAAAGTTTTATTTGTATGATCATAATATTTCAAACTGGGGGGAAAAACCTTTTCATTTTAAAGATAATTCTTATTTCTTTTTCATGTAAGTACAATAATGTTAGGTCTATACCTATAAAATAATATGCAGTTCATAGATCTTAAATGCTGTTTAAGTATAATAAATGATCTTTTTCATTTAAAAATGTAAAAAAAGAAAATAAGGTAGATACTCGATAGCTATACTATTAATTTAAATGAATAAGTTCTTAAGATGAAGTATCAAGAAGTATTGGAGAATGTTCAGAAATACTATGGGAAAAGTTTATAGAAAATTAAGCAATAAAGGATATCCTATGAACATTTACATACTTAATCAGGTAAAAGGTAGAAAAAAGTCCATTGAGTTTTATAAAGTACTAAAATACCTCTTTAAAAGGTGAGAAATGTCAATACAGAGGAAGGCATTATCCTTATTAATAAATGTTGACTATGATTTCATATCTTTTGTCCTATTTTATATCTTTATAAGTCATAATTTTCTTCTCTTGTAGGAGTAAGGAATCCCCCAAATAGAACTGTTTATAGGATCAAAAGGTGAATTAGTGCTTTATGAAACAGAACTTTTGAGTTTAAGGAAAAAATAACATATTCACCTTATAAAAGGAAGAACAGGGAAAAATGGAAAATTAATAAACTGAATAGAGATATAAATGAAAGTTAAATAAGCACTCAATTATATTGGGAGTATCTAATAAGCTAAGAGCTTTAGCTGACCTCTGGTGAGCACATAAATACCATATAAATTATTAAAATTTAGAAAAGGCAAAACTTCAGTTGCCAAATAAAAAAAAAAGGTTCAATAATTCAACCTCCACGTTAGCCTTGTTTAGGCAAAAGAATTCTAGCCAAGATTTTCATCATCAGCTTTCTGCCAAAGACAACAACTGTACAGTGATTTGTGCCTGAGGGGCCCTGAGCCTTGGTAAGGAACTCTTAACAGCTGGTAAATATTTGTTGTACAAGTGTGTCCATGGTACTTTACTAACACTGTGGAGAATGTAAGCTATAAATATAGTTTGTATCACAAAGCATTTGCAATTTAAAATTAAATACAGAAATAAAAAAGTCACTGAAACCAATTAAATGGGAAAAATCATTTTCACAGTGTGTTTTATGATTCAAATTAGCAACAATGGTTGTTACACAGTCTAAATCATTCATTCTCCACTATAAACATATAATTAATATGCTCAAGTAATTATTTGAAGACCAAATACTGGAGGCTCATATGTTTATTTTTCATTTATTTTTCAGCATTTCTACAAAACCTAGAGTTGATCTTTTAGAGTAGTGAGGCAAAATATATCAATAATTTCCTATTATCACCTAAAACACAAATTGGATCACTAGAAATTTATCCTGAAATTGTAATTTAGCTATAGAATCTGCCTAATTGCTCACTTATTCTGAGCTACACTGGCCTCTCTGATATACTTCATTTCCAGATATAAGTTTATCTGCTTCATAATTCCCATTAGAACTTATGAAGCTACGAGAGTACCTTTCTTTCTACTACCTTACAGATCCTAGCACATTCTAGGTCAGGAAGCTGGGCTCTGCTGCTTTAGAATACTCATTGAGGGCCATGGCCAATGTAGGGATAAAGAAAACAGAGCTGGGCCTCAATACTTGCCCTCTAAGTTAAACTTACTTTACATTCTGAACTTTTTTCTGTGTCAAAAATTTAATAAACTGAGCTTATCTGAATCAAAACAACCCTAGAAGCAACAAGATTTTTAACTGCCTTAATAAAACGGAAGATTTCAAGGGCTTTGTAAATTTCTCAAAAATAATTACTCCCAGGAAAACTGAGATTGTATATAATATTCATAAAGTACTCAAAGTTGTTTTTCATTTTTGTTCTGTGCCAGTATTACCTAATGGGTGTTTTAAGCTTTCATTTCCATTCCAGCTAGCATTATCATTAAGGTATGCAGCAAAACCTATCCACTTTAGCTAAATATCATAATATATTATTAGTCTATTGGTTTCAAGGTCATATACTATCTAACGGAGCTGAGGTGAGGACAGCTTAACTTTACATTTTAAGGTTACATGTACAGTATCACTCAATTAGTGGAAATAAGCACTCCTTTCTACCCTCTAGGTGGCCCACCACAAAACCATTTTAACAATAAAAACTTGTAACAGGAGAATGGAATAAGTAATGGCAAAAATGTTGAGCCGTAAAGAGAAAAATGGCACAGTAAAAAGATACGAGATAGTTTTTGGTCAAGATGGTGCCATTAATAAATGGCTAATCCCAAGTCTGTGGCAGGGAGAGTAAAAAGTAGGTGGAGGACATCATGCACCAGAAAGCAAGCAAGTGCTCAAAGATTAATGGAGACATATCAAAAGGACACAAGAACCAGTTTGAAGGGGTTTCTACTAGCTACTTTTGGGACAATTTGAGCATCAAAAAGAATAATGATTGTAATTGATTATAATACACTGAAAGAGTAAACATTCACAGCTAATTGAAAATGAGAAAAAAATAACCTCACAAACTAAAATGCAAAAATAAAAGAGGGTACAACAAAAATGGAAACTCTTCTTTAGAGAATAATATCAGTTAATAAATATGGAAAGAATAATAGAATTAGAAAATAATTAGTAAGCTCCAGTGAAGCAACTGATTAGGGTAAAGATCAGTGGTTGTTAAACTCATTAGGTGAAATTATGTTGGGTAATACAATATTTACACAGCACCAAAGTATTATTCTCCAGATTAATTAGCAATTACAAAGGGAATAATGTCCCTCTAACAAAGAAGAGAACATGCAGTTATCACCTAACTAAATTCTCAAGTTTAGCATCATTAATAGTGGGGCAAGCTAATAGTGTCTTTGACATAATGCAATACAAAGCATTTCAACTTAAGAAGACAGAAAGAGTAGATCTAAAAGTGGAAGAAAGAAAATAAAATTAATCTGTTTCAATGAAATTGACAAATTAAGGAGAATCAACAAAATAAAATTTTGGTTCTTTGAAAAATCTACTGAAAAAGACAAGTATAGCAAAACTGATTTAAAAGGACAAACGTAAGGAAAGAAAAGTGGCATCATTAGCATACGTGCTGCCAAAGCAAGCACAAAAGGTGGCATAATTAGAAATATAATACAGATTTTTTAAAAAAATCACAATAAAGTTCTTTATTCTAATTGAAAAACAGATAGAATGGACAATTTTTCAGAAAATAAATGAATTATCAAACTGACTGTAAATACTGAAGAGCTGTACAAGCCATTAACTATCAAAGAAATTGAATTGTAATTAAGTGTCCTCTTCTTAAAAGACACCAAACCCAGATACTTTCAAAGCTAGGTTTCTTGAATCTTCAAGGAACAGATAATCTTCTCATATGTTAAGTATTCAAGAAAAAAAGCCAGCTATTTAAAACTACTCAATTTATTTTATCAGGCTAATATGACCCTGATATCAAAACTGGACTATAATAATATATGACAATTAAAAATCAATCTTACTATAAAATACGAATTAAAAAACCTAAAATATGATAATCAATGTATTTTTAAAAGCACAAAAGCAGTAATAGTAATAATAAAACCTATGTGACCAAGAAAGATTTATGTTAAGAATAAAAAGATGGTTCAACATTAGAAAAATCAATGTACTCTAACACAAATAAAAGGGACAAATCTTAGGGACATTTCAAATTAATGCATTTGAAAAAGAAAAAAAGAAAAAAGAAAATAACACACTTTTAAGAAATGATAAAACCATAAATTAGGAATAGAGAGAAACTTCTTTGGCTTGATAAATTGTCTCTGTATTTATTGTTTGACACAGGACCATAGTAAATCTGTAATTAATATGCCTGAAGTGCATTCATATTAGTATACATCTTATTTACTATCTGTGAAACACTTTTCAAGAATCTTATATTCGTTTAAAATATCTAGTTATAGTTGCTGTTTATTCTGTTATTCAAAAGTGACTGTTAAAGAAAAAAAGTAACTGCGTTGCTCCCTGCCTTCAATCTCTCTGCTCCCTCCTCTTAAGCCCAGTAAGATTTCTGCCCTTCTCATTCTACAGAGTGCTCACTGATGGCAGCTGCAATACAGAGTACAAGCATTAATTCTAGATATTTTATACTACATGAACTATCAGCATCTTGACATAGCTGATCACTTCCTCTTCTTAAAACACTTTTCTTGCCTTCGCTTCCAGGACATCCAATTCTCATTGTTTTCCTCTTATTTCACTGGCCCTCCTCAGTCTCTGCAGCTGGTTATTACTCAACTCTCTGGCTTAACATTGGATTGCCCTGGACCACTTCTTTATCTACAGTCTGCACTAATTCCCTCGGTGATCTCATCCAACCTCATGACCCTAAAATGCTATTAATATGTTGAAGACTCCCAAATTTATATCCCTAGCTTGAACATTTCCCCTGAACAAACTGAACCTGTATACCAACTACTCAATATTTCTACTTGGATGTCTAATAGGTATGTCAAAAAATGTCCCAAACTGAGCTCTCTCAACAAAAATCTGTTCTTCAGGCAATCTTCTCTATATTCATAAATGGCAACTCTGTCCTTCTAGCCGCTCAGGCTAAAAAGTCTTAAAGTCTTCTTTGTATCTCTCTCGCCATAATCAAATCCTTTTAGTTCTACTTTCAAGACATATCTAGAATCTGACTACTTCCCACACTTGTACTGGTACTCTTCTGGTGGAACCAGTACCATTTCTCCTTTGGATTACTGCAAAAGCCTAAATGTTATCTCTGCTTCTATAAATAGAGCCTAAAGTCAGATCATATATTTCCTTTACTCAAAACCCCTCCAATGGTTTTCCCATCTCACTCAAAAGGAAAAGGAAAAATCCTTATAATGGCCTACAAGGTTCTAAAGGATCCTGTCCCCTAACCTTGCTCCCTCATCTACTACTCCACTCCTACCCACCCACTTATTCTGAGCCACAATGGCCTCTCTGATATACTTAAAGCTATTGCTCAAATGTCACCTCCTCAGGTAGGCTTTCCCTGACCATCACACCAGAATAATCCTATCTCAACACGGCCTATTCATTCTTTCCCTCTTATTTTATTTTTTATTGTACCTATTGCCTCTGGCACACTTTGTGTTTTACTAATATATTTCTTCATTCTTTTCCTCTTGCCAATTGGAATGGTAAGCTCCATGAAGGCAGGAGTGACTAGAATGGTGCATAATAGGTGTTTGACAAATAATTGATAAGTTGAATGAAACAGACAGCACAAAACATAAAAATTTAAAAACGTATGTAATAAAGACATAAACAAAGTGAAGATGTAGCACAAATATATAGAAGACATCCACAGCACATATAAGAGACAAAGGACATATAAAAAATGTATTAGTTTTTAAAAAAGGCAAACAATAGAAAAAATAGTCAAAGAACATGAATAAACAATTCAAGAAGACAAAACCAATGGGGTCATGAAACATAAAAAAAAGGCGATCAAATTCATTACTAATCAAGGTAATGAAAATTAAACGACATATTATTTATCCTTCAAAAGAGTAAAAAGGAAAAGGTCTGACTCCATGACTACCATTGAGCAGATCAGACTCACTTGTTCACGCGCCTCACTTAGCTTCCTCTGCAACCACGTCTGACAAACCTAATATGGCTTACACCGAGAAATTTGATAAGTTGAAATTGAAGAAGACAAACGCAAAAGAGAAATCCACTGCCTTCAAAAGAAATGACTGAACAGAAGAAGCAAGCTGGCGAATTGTAATAAGAAACATACCACCAAATATGCACTGTATATTCCACAAGCATTGCCTTATTTTACTTCTTTTAGCTGTTTAACTTTGTAAGAGGCAAAGAGGTTGGATCAAGTTTAAATGACTGTGCTGCCCCCTTTTCACATCCAAGAACTAATGAAGGCCGCACTTGCAATTCTCACTTGTCTATCTGGCTGGTAGGAAAGGAAAAGAACTTGCATGTTGGCGAAGGCAGAAGCTGGGTGGGATGACAGTGAAATTTAGAGTAAAAATCAAGATGGTCTGAGGTGTCCTGAAGGTTGTAAAATGCAGTTTAATCAGAGTGTCATTTTTTGGTTGTTGTTCAAATGATTTTAATTAAAGCACAATTTTTAATATGTAAATAAAAAGTTTTAAAATCTGGCAAAAAAAGGGGAAAGGTCT
This sequence comes from Macroglossus sobrinus, assembly GCA_004027375.1. Lineage (NCBI taxonomy): Eukaryota > Metazoa > Chordata > Mammalia > Chiroptera > Pteropodidae > Macroglossus > Macroglossus sobrinus. The sequence continues at coordinate 29,111 of PVKZ01006124.1, forward strand.
GATAATATCCATTGTTATTCAAGATATAGAATTTCCACATGTTCCTTCCTAGTTTGGGTGTAAGAGTTCTATCAATTTAGAAATTAATTTGACAAAAAAACAAATAAAATCAGGAATTCTAATTCTGGATATAGACTCTAAAGACCAGCACATATGGAAAAGGAGATATAAAATTGTGTTTTACAGTTTTTTTTTTTTAAGATGTAAAAGTGTTGAAACTGGACAACCTACAGACTAATCCACAGAAAATTGTGGTATTTCATACAATGGAATACTATACAGCAGTTGTAATGACCAGAGATACACTATTAACGTAGAATCTCAACATTATAATGTTGAGCAAACAAGTTATACAATTGTGTTTATTTTTATGTGTTTCAAAACATGCAAAACAATATTGTGTGTCATCTGTGGATACAAATACATGTGTAATTTACATAAAAACATATTCAAAAGACGTTAAGGATGATGATTATCACTGGGGAGGTAAGGAAGGTAATATAAACAAGGAAGTACAGAGAAGTCTTTAAATGTAATTGAAAAAAGTCACAATGATTAGTGGGTACATGGGTATTTGTTATGGTATTCTTTCAGGCTTTGTATATATTTATAATAATAAAAGGTATTAAAAAAGAAAGGTAACATGTGGCTACTTGAAAGGTTACTTGAGGTCTAGTTCTGATTCTACTAATTTTTTTTCTGTAGTTAGCATCCTCTGCACTGGTTTGTCTACTCAACATGTATGTCTATTACATATTTAAGATATGTTCACCACAATTGTGTATATGCTAGGAATACTATGGTAAATTAAGCAGAAAAAAAGTTTTCATTTTATAGAAATTATACTCTATTTGTACAAAAGTATTACCACCTTGACACTAGAAATATGAAAATCCTATAGTTCCCTGCCATATCACTCTTTCCCCTTCTCTGCTTTACTTTTCTCCATAGTTACAGGTAGTGTGTGTGTTATCTTACATGTAAAACTTATTTACTTTGCAAATCATTTATCTTTTTCTACTAGAATATAAGAGGCATGTGGCAGGGCATCCTGTTTTATTTTATTTTTTTATTATTATTTTTTTTACTTAATCTTGGGGTCTGGCTTTAGTTTTTCATTTGTAAAGAAAGAGCTCCCATACTTCCTGATTTCTAAACTCATTACAAAGCTACAGTAATCAAGAGAGTGTGATACTGGCCTACGGACAGAGCAGAGTAGAGTGATATGGAAGATAAATATATCTGGTTTGATACTAGTCTTTGAATATTACCAGCTCGTGCATGACTGTAATAAAGTTTATTTTGCCATCTGCCTAAGGTAAAATGGAAAGCTAAGGTACTTTGAGGACTTTTCGAGAACACCAATTTGAACCTCCCTTTTTTCCACACTCAGGAAGATGAGAGTCCCTACTAGTTCCCAGGCACACTAGTTATGGCTGGATCTCTTGTCTTTTGGCATGTCTATCATATACGCTGTCCTCTGTTGTTCTTTAGTCAATTTATATAAGTCTGTACTAAGCAACTATGTTTTAATTTGTCTACAGGCACTAATTACTTTTTCTATGTTACTGTTCCCATAAGAGTGCAGAGTTAGAACTGAGTGGATACTTGCCGAAAGGAAATGTGCATGCTTGTCTACAGGTCTCTTCACAGCTTCCCCATGTCCCAGTGTCCATAAAAACCAGAGACCACAGCTTTTAGATGATATCATTTCTCGTAGAAAGGAATGGTCAACATATGTCATGTGAAAGGAGACCATTTGTCAGATAAAAGGATAAACAAGAGTCCCTTTTCTTGGAGTCACCAAGTCAACACAAAATTTCTAGGTGATAAGTATCTTTGAAAGAGAATTAAAAAGTTCCTTCAGGGCTAGATGGAGCAAAAAAAAGTAAACCCTGTGCATAGGATGTGAGCTAATTTCACAGCTGTCACACTGATAGTAATTCCTGCCTAGTATTTATAAACAAAGACTTAAGATAAAAGCACAAGATTACAAAATGGTCTAAACACAGGAAAAATAAAATCATCTAAGGGTCTAAAATGTGTCCAATGAGTAAAATTTAAAAGTTTAACTTTCTAAAGTAGGATAAAGTTGCATGTGTGTGTGTGTGTGCACACGCAAAAGGTAAAAATGAAATAAAAGGAAGGCATAAAGAATTTCTGAATGAGTTAAGAAAGAATTAAAGTGCTAAGATGCTATAAAAAGAAAAATAATTCGAAAGACTAAAATGTTAAGGAGTAAAAGTCTAGGAACTAACAGATAAAAAGTAAAAACAAACAAACACAAACAAACACCACACACACACACACAGAAAACCCACAACAAATAAGTATAAGCCAAGGGCAAAAATTAAATAATAATAATAAAAAACCCAAAATAACAAAATGAGTAAAACAGTATTAAAAAATCATTTTTAAAAACAGAAGCCGCTCAAGTGTCTATCAAGAGATGAATGGTTGACCAAATGTGGCATATACATATAATGGAATATTATTCAACCATAAAAAATGAAATTCAGATATATGCTACAACATGGATGAACCTCGAAAACTTCATTCTAAGGGAAATAATGAAACACAAAAGGGTATATATTATGATTCCACTTACATAAATTATCTAGACTAGACAAATTCATAAAGACAAAGTAGATAAAAGGTTACTAGGGCCTCAGGAAAGGTAGGAGGATATTACTTAATGAGTGTATTTTTTTTGCATTATGACAGAGTTTTGGAAATAAATAGTGGTGATGACTGTGTAACACTGTGAATGTAGTTAATGCCGGTGAATTATACATTTTACGAATTTTATACTACGCATATTTTGTCACAATAAAAAATGAGGAAGTCAAAACAGAGTAAGAAAAATATGCAACAAACCAATCAAAACCAGAAGTTAAAATAATAAAATATGTTAAGTATTGCAAGAGTATCACTCCAAAATGTATTTTAAGGAATCGAAGTACCATAACAAGTATAGGGTAGAGCATGTAGTAAAAAGGGGCAGCAGGGGAACTCCAGTGGTGCAATCGGTTAGCGCACGGTACTTATACAAAGAGGCAGCAGCACAAATAGTTTGATCTCAAACAAGCAGGATAAGCATATAATTTACCATCCTAACCAGGACACTGTTGAGAGGAAAGGGGACACTATTAATAATTACACAGAGACAACAGGTGTAGACCAGGACTGTCTCAGGCAAACTGGGATGTGTGGTCATTCTATATATAAGGACAAGGTTCTCAAGGCTGAGGTCACTCCCGCAGCTTGGGGTCTGCCTAAGGTACAAGTCTGAAAGCATCTTCCTGAAGTACCCAAGTGGTCAAACATGTAAGTCCTTTTTAAATTTTATTTACTTATTTATTTTTTTACACAGAAGTTATACACAAGCACATAGCCTTTACTGAAGTTTACTAATTTGGTATTCATAAAACAATGAGCACATTACTGGAATTTATTAAGTGTTATTATGATAGTCTAGGAATTAAAAAAACTGAATTATACTTTAAATTGCACTAGTAGGCACACTGAGGAATTTCTAAGGTGAATCATTTTTATAAAGCTGTATTTTTATATATTATATTAGAGCTCTATAAATATATATTCTCTTATACTTATATTTGACTACAGACAACTGAACTTGAACATTTAATAAATCAAACTAGAATTATTTTTAAACTAAAATTAATCTTAATGACCTACAAATAGATTAAATAGTCCATACCTTACATGAGAAGCTCCGACTTGGGATGTTTCTTGCTAACTCTGATATCTTGGGTTTATTCTGCAGACACTTGGTTTGTTGATATATTTTCAATTTTATTCTACTGTAATAACGATCGGCGAAGTTATAGTGATTCACATGCTGTTTCTGTATGCATTTCCCAAGGTGAGAAATGCTATACTTCAAAGCTTGGAGAAATAATTTGCTCTTCTGCTGCATGATATCAAAGTCCCTGGTTTATGCTCCCTTTGGGGCTGGCAGCACATGAATGATTTCATAGGTATAATTATACAGTAGTGGGTTCTCACAACATCTAAGATCTGCAGTTTTTATCCCTTTCCTTCAGGGCCATGCACCCCTCAGGTAATGAATAAATGCAGACAGCTGAGAACTCAGATTAAAAATATCTGAAAACTTGTATAAGTTAAAGTTGCATTCAAATCATACTTCTTGGCAGATGTGACTTAAAAGTTTCATTGTAAAGTCAATCCTATCAGGTTCAAACTATGCAGCACTGATTCTGGTACACATGGGGGCAAACTAAAACAAAACAAAACAAAACAAAACAAATCAAAAAACAAAATAAAAATTTGCAAATATACATAGACTTAATGGGGGCATCTCAGGAACTCTGGAGGCTTTAAAGGCAAAATGGCTTTGATCTTAAACAATCAAGAACATATATTTGATATGTATAAGGAGGATAAGCTGGAAAAGCCTAATTACTTAATAAAGGTGTGTGTGGGGGGTTAATATATGGTGTTTCCTATGTGCCAGACACTTTTACATACTTTGTTTAGTTTAAACTCCATAAGTACCTGACAGAGTAGCTATTAATGATGTTCATTTTACAGATGAGCAAACTGTGGCTCTGGGAAGTTTAAGCAACTGTCCCAGGTCACCTGGATAGTAAGTAGTAGAGGAAAAAGTCCAAAACTCCAAACTGGACTTTAACATTAAAAAGATATTTAACTATTTAGCTACCCTCCTCCCCCAAACAAAACAAAGCAAAAACACTTCAGGATGCATAAATAAAATGTGAGACCATCTCTGGGAAGCTGGTTCTAATGAACCTATTAAGGTAACTAAAGCTAGTAAGTAGTTAAGAGCCAGAGAGACCTGAATTCAGGTCTTCACTCCTGCACTTACTACCTGTGCCTCAGTTTCTTCATCTGCAAAACTGAGATAGGGGAACCACTTACCTTATGGAGTTGTTATAAGAACAAAATGAGTTTATATTAAGATCATAATGCAATATCTGGCACATAGTAACCACTCAATAAATGGTGGCTACTATTATAAGGATAGGAAAGATCTAGGTATGTTGCACAGTGTTGAATGTCATCATGGAAGTATTCCACAAAATGTTCCTCGGTATCACAGGTACAATATCGCGTCAGATTTACTATGACTCTGATCCGCTATCACGCCCCCGCCCCGCCCCCCTTTATGTCTATGTCGCAGTAAAATAACGGGAGGGTAGGGATAGGGGATCAGCAGCTGACACCAGCAAAATAAATAAATATCCTAAATCACTATATACATGCGGGCAGCCTCAATCCATCTATCTCAGCCGCAGTAAGAAGACAGTATGCACAGCTATGGATGGGATGGGTAGATGAACAGGTGGTGTTCCTGGGAACCTATTGTTTTTCCGGTGCAGCTCTCCATCCCACTGATGAGGCCATTTGAATGCGAGAGGGCAATGGTTCATAATGTGCCACGCAATGAAAGGACGTCTGTCAAAAAAGCAAGGACCAAGGGACTAAGGGGTGGCTGGATGGGTAAGGAGAGAAGGGAAGAGAACCCCAGGATACGCCACCCATACGTACGCAAACTGCAAGACAGTCAGTCTGGTTCTGGACACCAAAACGAATGAAGGCAGGCCGAAGAACCCGAAGCTCTTACGGAGCAAAGGTAAAACCTCAGTCGCGTCCAGCCGAAGTCTACGTTCTACAGCTCGCAGAACCACAACCTACCTAGAGCTGCCGGAGCTGGTTTGCAGCACGCCGGTCTGCGTAACCCCAATGCAGCACGAGCACTAAGCAGATTTCGCCATCTTTATTGTGGTCAAGAATAGATATAGATATATATATATTTTTTTCTCCTCCTGAGTATTTTAACTCGCAAAAATACGTCTTTTGATTCTTTGCTAGTATTCCGAGCTCGAGATGAAGCAGGAGGGAAGAAAACAAAAAGAAGCAGCGTTCCACTAGGTCTGCCACAGCCCCCTCTCCCCCTGCTCCGCCCTCACTCAAGGTGGCCACCGGCAAAATGGTGCAATGACGCCAGCAGCGCCCGCCTGGTTGCCAAGGAGACGCGAAAACCGGAAATGCGGATTCCGGGGTGGGCCAAGGCAGTGGGAGGGAGGCCCGGCCTCTCAGGTCCTGACAGGGAGGAAAGAAGTGCAGGTCCTGGAAGGGAAGAGCTGTGGTGGCGGCGGCTCGTCTCGTGTGTAGGCGGCTCGAGTGGGATGGAGTCTCGAGTCACCGAGGCCGGGTCCGGCAAGGCTGACCGCGCCTCGGGCGAGGGCCCGGGACGCAGGGGCGCCGTTTCAGGGCCCGCAGTCTCGGCACCCTTAGGAGCCGCCAGGTGGAAACTACTGCGGCAGGTAAGGGAGAGTTTACTCATCTCACCTTTGCCTCTGACCACTCCCTTCGCCTGTACTGGGCGTGCGACCCGACAGCTACTCTACCTTGGGCAGTTTTGCCATGTGCCCCCTTATTTCACCCAATCGTCCCACCAAAAGGGAGAAAGCAGATGGAATTGGGCGGGGAAGGGGCAGACAACGCGGAGTTCTTGGGAAACTCAGATCGAAGTAGAAAATTCCTTTCTAGACATTTGTCTGCATCTGGGGGACTTTCCTCCTTGCCCTCCAATCGGATATGTGGGACTGCCGCTCTCTACCCCATACTGTTCTTCTTTCCTGCTTCTGTTTTCCTTTTCCAGGTTTTTTCTAGCTTCTTAACCCCTACCCTGATTCCGGCCCTAAGTCTGGCCCCTCTTTTGGAGATCAGCGTGGTTGACTGTGTTGAGACTGTGACGTTGTACGCGTTGCCTAGTTTCTTCCGTATTGGGAGGAGTGAAAGGAGTAGCAAGAGCTCCCTTCCTTTCACTGAGATGTGAAAGTTACATGCTTCTCCTGTAGTTTGAAGTGGTCTGCGAGATTCTCGCTGTCCAGGATGGACTAGTTTGTTTGATGGCGGTATATTCTCGTACTTCAAAGTTTCTGCTGTTGGCTGATAACTTCAGTCATGTGCAGGTTTGACAGATTTCTGATTTGACACCACTGACCTTTCCAAACTGCTCCAAGTGAAATCTGTTTATTGTTCTACACACCAGTGTTATGACTGCCTGAGGCTTCAGGTTGAAAACTTCACTCAAGAGGACACCTTTCATTTTTGACTGTTGTATTTCGGGAAGAGTTTCCCAACTATTGCCACTTTATTTGAGATTGTGTGTTTAGTATTTTTGAGGTTACTTTGCAGTTATTTTCTGTCACCTTTTTATATGGTGGCCTTCCAGTGCTGTCATGACATAACTCCAAGATCACTTCTTTGCTGATGCAATTAAAGTCTTTCCAGAGCATTCAAGATCTGGTTTTGCTATTAATGTTACAGATGGTACTATACAATAATAAACAGTGTTTTCATAGATCATTGTCATAAGAACTTTCTATAGTGAAGTAAACAAAGTCGAATTATCAAAGTAGTAAATTAGGGCCTTAAATTAATCAAATCTTATTGTGATGTCTCCAGTGATTCTTAGTATAGTAAAAACTCTAACTGATCAACACTTATCCTCACATGCTTTGACATTTAATGTTTGGTACACCTGTGCCAACTACTTAGCGTCTTTTTATCTTCTTCTCTACTTGATGAATGACTATCTTTCAGATTTTTATTTCAAACTCCTCTTTTCTGAAGCATCTCCTAGCTCCTCTGGATTGAATTAGACCCTCAGCTCACCTTTTTAGTAAACCCTATGTCACATTATTTAATGATTATTTGATCGAAGTTCACCTTTCTCACTAGAATGGGAGTTTTCCCTGGGAAAACATATTTTATGAATCTCCATCTTCTGCACCTAGTACAAGGCCTAGCTGGTTGGTTTTTAGTAGATATTGTTATGTGTTGTGGAAAGCCTGAGAGTAAGGACAATCTTTAAGTGGCCCAGTGTATTATATCAGCTAGCTATTGCTGAGTAACAATCAACTACAACATATATGGCATACAATAGTGAGCACTTATTCTGTGCATCTGTGGGCAATCTGGGAGTTAATTGACATAGGCTATAAGCAGCTGAATGATTATGCTGCATTCTTGGTCCACATGACTCTAATCCTTGGTCCACTTGGCTTATTTGTTCTCATGGTGTTGGTAGAGTTATGAGAGCAGACCTGACCACTGAAACACATTTTAAGCCTCTGCTAACCTCCTGTTGGCCAAAGTTGGCAACTACAGGATTTCATCACACCTAGCTAGTGACCCAGAGAAATGACCCTATTCCCCAATAAACAAATCGTTTCCTCTAATAGACCAATGTTGGACCAATTGCTGTGCCCAGGAGAATGGGGCACTTAGGCTAACCTGGCTCATCAGCCCACATGGATCAGGGAAGATAATAACCCCACCATTATCATATAGAGTGAAGGGAGGAGCAGTTCCCAAGAGGAAGGGATATAGAGCAGATGAAAAAGTAGCAATGACCATTACATGCTTACAAACACCTACAAAAGGAATAATCTTGACTAGAAGAGTGAATGTTTGGCGGAAGAATCTCATTAACGAAACATTTCACAGTACAATTTAAATTAAAGCAGGATACTATATGTGAGACTATCAGTGCTGAAAGAAACATGATTTCTGCAATAGAATTTAATAGAGCTTGATTTTAGGCCCAGATCTGCCCTTAACTATTTGTATGATTATGAGCAATCGTGTTGGACCTCAGTTTTCTCATTTGTAAATGAGGGAGTGGAACTAAATTTCTTTAAAACCTCTTTTCTTTCTTTTCTTTCTTTTTTTGTGTCTGATTTTATTTATTTGTTACTCTTACAAAATATCATTTTTGACTGAACTCAGACTTAGAGGTAGAAGCTCTCAGAGAGGAAAGTCTAAGTCTCTTAGCAATCTGTTCCTGGTATTTCTCTTTGGCCTCCTTCATTCTCCTGGTCAAAATTTTAGCATATTCTGCAGCCTCTTTCTTATTTTTCTTAGTATGCTGTTTTTTTCAGAGCAGTACACCAACATTTATGTTGCAGAACACGTGAAAACAAGATGCTGAATCTTGGGTGCTTTGGTCCTAGATTTCTTACCTTTTTTGTTTAGGGGCTTTCTCACAACATGTTGGTGGACATCATCTTCTTTAGAGAGACTGAAGTTTGCGGATTCTGCTAGCTCTTTTGGGCCCTAGACGATGAGGCGCAGTAGTATCAGTGAGATCAGGAATATCTTTCTCCCTTTTTTCCACAATGACCACGTTGAGAACAGTCAGATTGGCATCCACAATGCAACCCCCAACAGATTTGCGCTTTCTTTCTCCAGTCCTCCTTGGTCTATAACAGGAATGCCCCTTACTCAGTAGTGGGCAGACACCCTGCTTCATGGGGAAACCTCGTTTGTTGTTTGCACCTCTGATTGAACCACATAACTCTTTCATTCTTCACCCAGTGGATCAGCAGCAACTTCTGTGGCTATATGCTTCTCATAAAAGGTACGAAATTTTCATTCATCATCCATTTCAATGAATTTCTGGCAGCCAGAGGCTAGGAAAGAGATGTTCAGCTTCATCCTAAAGCCTTCAAGGCACCATGAAAAAGAGCTAAAACCTCTTCATCTCTGATTATTTTAGTGTATGTGCTGCTGACACGAGGATATTATTTTCCAGGGTTAGAAATCAATTCATTTTCTATTTCTATGTTCTAATCCTATTTTTTTTTTTACTAACAAAGGATTTGGTTGATTTATTTTTAACATTTAAAAGCAGATTACAGATTGGATAAACATGCAAAAATGTGTACACAAGGGAGATTATCACAGTACTCCTTACAATATCAAAAACTGATATAATATTAAAAAATCTAAAACACAGGCTATAAACAATATGTTTAGTATGATCCCTTTAAAGCTTATTCATAGTTATTTATTTCTATATGTGTAGATAGATATTTAACTGTGCTTTTCTCAAATGGTGGAATTTTGAGTGAGTTTTTACTTTTCTGTATTTAAACTTCTTTTACAGTGAACATGATTGTTTTCAAATTGTTTTTCATCTTCTAAGATGCATAGTTTTAATTCCAACACCTTCGAAATTGGGATATGTCTTTTAGGTGATGGCACACTTGTCAGTTGACAGTCTATTCTATATAACATCAGAAGGAAGAAAAATAATGGTGAATCTTATGATTAATGATGTCTTGGATTTGATGAAATATAGTTATGGGAAGGGAGGAAATTTTGAGGAAAAATACGGAAAACCGTTGGCTACCAGAAAAACAATTCCATGTGAGTGACCAAAATTGTTCCCAGAACAATAATGCCATACAATGGAAGACCTCTTGCTTGGATTGGTTAATTTAGAAAGTTGGTTAAAGAGGTGAATCATAAAAATTATACATATTCTAAAATGAAGCTATAATCTGAGTGCCGACTCCTCAATTTTTGTAATTAATTGTGTAGATTTGACAGTTGGCATCCTACACCTAAATTGGTAGTAAATTTTTAAGCAACTTACCTATATCAATCAAACTTAACTTTATTTGTCCAGAACATTCAACCTAGTTTTTATGGACACAACATAAAAATAAAATGAAGTAATAATAACTACTGCTAATGATCATTCATTAGTTTTTATAATATTTAATTAATAACAAGAATAATTGGTATAAAAAACTCGTGAAGAAGCACAATTTACTTGGCAAGCACACAGCAGGGACAGGCAAAAATAGTGCATTGGCCACAACCTTTCGGTTCACATGGCCTAGTCTGAATATTTAATAGATGGAATGGAGTGTGTCTATTAATCCAGAAAGTTAAGAGAGCTGCTACTCTATTTTGTGCTCTTTTAGGACTCTGATTCTGTTGTAGAAAATGGCAAACAGACACTAAGAGACCATGTCTTAGAAATGGTTGTGTGGTGTGTGTATAGACCTTGCACCGAGGACTGTGGTTAGGATCTCTTCGTAAGTGAGGAGCTGAGAAACTTGGTTTCTACTGCATCACCTGGCTTCCTGCAGCAGGTCTGAGCGGGGTCCGTATAGCCCCCCTTTTTTTACACCATCATATAATAAAGGCTTTTTCATTGTTAAGGTTAAACTGACATCTCAAGTGATTATAGAATTGTATATTG
>PVKZ01006125.1:0-40226 GCA_004027375.1 Macroglossus sobrinus
GAGCCGCGTGCGGTCGGGGAGAATCGGAGAACATGGCTGAAACGTTGGTGTTTGAGGAGAGGAGGATCACATCTCCAAAGGAGTCTCTGTCTCCTCTTTCTCCTCCTCCTTCTCCAAATAAAAGATAATAAACCACAGAGACTACGACAGCAGCAGTAATGATAGCAAACGCATACAGTGCTGAGTGCCGGGCTCCTTCTGTGAATGAACACGTCAAACCATCACCACAGCCCTCTGAGGTAGGACTGTTCTTCCTACTGTATGATGAGGACCCAGAGCACAGAGAGGCTACGAAACCTGTTGGAGGTCACAGAGGATAATGGGGGCCATGCCAGGACTTAAACCCATTCGGGTTCTGGAAGAGGTGAAGCTTTGTCCAGAGCCTCTCAGAGAGTCAGTACTGGAGCCATGGTTAAAAACCAGGGCCTTCTCTTCCATTTTTTTTTTTAATTAAAATTTTTTTCTGTAATGGACAAAAGCACAGAGAACATAACGACTGCTTATCACCCAGCTTCAGTAATTATCAGCATATACCCATCTCGTGTCTTCTTTACCTTCACCCCGTGGATTTATTTGAAACAAATCTCAGGCATCGTGTTACAACCTTAAATACCTCAAAATGTCTCTCTCGGAGATAAAGATTCTTCTTTAAAAAAATGGCCACAATATCATCATCAAACCTACAAAAATCAGCAATAATTCCTTTTTTATCATTAAATATCCAGGTAGTGTTCAAATTTCCTTGATTGTCTCATGGAATGTCTTTTTTTCTGTTGGTTAATTTGAATCAGATCCAAACAAGGTCTACAAATTTCATTTGGTTGACACATCTCTTAACGCGCTCTGAATTTTTTTATTCCCTTTGCCACTTAATCAGTCCAAGAGTCTGAGTTGTTTGTCCTGTAGAATTTTCTACATTTGGTGTTTGGCTGATGGCGTTCTTGTGGTGGTACTGAACATATTTCTTCATCCCTCTATATTTTTGTAAACTAGCAAGGTTAGATCTAGAGATCTGATGTAATTCAGATTTAATTTTTTTTTTTTTTTTTTGGCAAACTTCTTCTCAGGTATCGCTCTGGCTCTTTTGTTCTCTCCATGCTCTGGTTTCTTCTCCTAAGCATCTAAAAGTCTATACGAAACTTTCTGGAAGCAAATAGATATCCCCTTGCTCTGTGGCTAATTTTGTCCAAGTTTTGGACCCACTTTCAAGGAGGCAGTTTCCTCCCTGTGTCCAAATTAGATCATGCCCTGTTTGTGCAGGAGGGGCAGGGCCTGGCTTGGCACCCATGTCCCCTGGGCCTCTGAGCTTCCTTCTTCACTGCTGTGTTTTGGGTTCCTATTTGAAGGTAGCTAGACCCTGATCCTTCTGGGACAAAGTTTGGTCTGAGTCCACAAGCCCCTAGATGTAAATCTTGATCACCTGGGACTTGCAGAAAGACCGAACAGTGACCCTAGGATTATAGCCCATGAGCCCAGAAAGTTACGCGTCATCAAGAAAACTGGCATCTTAGCCTGGGGTGGCTCAGCACCAGGGTCACCTCCACAAGGGTGGTGGGACTCATGGCTGGTTCCAATGCCTGCTCCAGATCCTGGGATCCTGGACCCTTAGAAGATCTGGTTACCTGGCTTCTTGAGAGCCAGACGGACATGGTTAATTGGCAAGGAGGAAATAGAATACAACCAAGACCCGGACAAAAGGCAAAACTGACCACATACAAAGTGTTCGCAGCTAGCCAAAAGAAATCTCAGAAGCAGGATGGTGCAGGGTCAACAGCATTGGTGCTGAAGGTTCAGGGAGAGGGGTGAGCTGAGCTGAGAGGCTGGGGCACCCCAGATTTGAACACCCATTCGGGAGCCTTCCTATTAGAGCACCCTGCCACTGTGAACAAGGGCTCCGGCTCAGATCCCTGAGTGTGGAGGCCACTTGTCTGAGTGTTCATTGCTTTGGGAGCTCAGCGTGTCGCCTCTCTGGGTGGACGTTCTTAGTTCTGGCTTTGCTAATCGACTTGGCTCAATGGGAAGTGATGTTTAGCGTCTGCACCAAAAACTAACATGCGTGAGGCGTTTTGTGGCTGAGAAGGCAGCCTTTTCCCAGAGCCTCATTTGTTACACCAGGGACGGCAAGATTTCTTCTGGCCATTTGTAGTTGAGCAATATCTTTATTCTCCTCCTCAGCAGGGTTTTCTCATTGATGGAAGCACCCAAGGGAGCAGAGGGGAACACGTATGGATCCTTTGGGAAGATGGTTGGTAGTTGGCCTGAGGCTTTCCTCTTGAGTTATTTTTCCTGAAAGCCAGCCAGTGTTTATTCAACCAATGTATACAGAGTACCTCGTTGGTGCCAGGCTCCGGCCTAGGCACTGAGGGCACCTGGGCATGGCCATGGGATTCTCTCCAGAGCTCACCATCAAGGAAGGGAGGTTAGACATAAAGCAAGCAGCTGAAATACTAGGCAGACTCTGATAGGTCCCTGAGACAAGGTGGAGGTGGGAAAGTGGTGTATCCTGGGGTGGAGAGAGCTGGAACTAAGGAGTCCGACAGGCCTTGAATCCCACCTTGGTTTGGCCACTTCCTAGCTGTGAGACGTGGGTCTCTGTTTTCTCATCTGGAAGATGGGTATAATAACCCCTACCTCACAGGTGACAGGTGAAAATACCTTGCCCAGGGTCCGCATGGGGTATGACGCAGTAAGTAACGGCGAGGAAAGATTCAGGAAGGCGGCTGCTGGAGTCTGGAGATCATAACCCGTGGGTGGGTTTGTAGAGTCTGAACATGTATGGGAGGCCTTATTCCTGAAAACCTTAGAAACGACCTAACACTGAGCTTGGTACACCCCCACCTTGCAGGCGTTGAAGGTCTTTGCCTAGTTCAGCCCTTTATGGAATTGTCAGGCAGATTCTGCTCTGAGAAGCCAGCAGCAAGCCTGGGTTTATTTAAACTGTGAAACAAAACAATGGGAAGCCGTTCCAATGTGGCATTTGTTCCCAGAGGATAAGACTAGGACAGGAGCACTTAGAAACCTCCCTCAGGCCTGGATGTCACAGGCTCCTGCAGGCTTTTTTTTTTTTTCTTATTTTTTATACAGGCTGGGGCTGTAACTTGAAACGAAGCCTTTAGGATGAGACCAGAAGAAAAATGCAAAAAGCTGTGGCTGCTCCCTTCTTTAGCTGCGAAGGGCCTTGGGACCAGGCAGGCCTGGGAGGAGATGGGACCCAGGATGGAGGCAGAGGCCCACAACTGTGTTTGCTCAGATGTCCCCATGAACTGGGCCTCCGCAAGCTTGTCTGAGTGCAGTCCCCCTGCTCAGGTTGTCCCATCTTGCTTCAGGTCTCTCCCCCTCCTTGGGTGGGACGGTGAGCAGGAAGTTTAGCCTCTATGAACCTGTTTTTCCTTGTGTAAACAGGGGCAGCAGTACCAAGCGCCACAGGCTACTCGTGAGAATTAAATGAGATAATGCATGTAAACGGTCTGGCACGGAGGCCGCCTCATGGGAACAATTAATAGCAGTTATCGTAATTTTATTTTCATCGTTTCGAATCTCGTCATTCCATTACGGATTCTCCTACTACTCCAGACTCTTAGTCTTGTTATTCAGTTATTGTTCATTCTTTCCTCTGGGGATTAGATTTAATAGTGGATGCCTTTTAGAGGGCTGAAGGTTGAATTCTTGCCACTTGTCAGCATTGTGTGTTACGGTGAATTTTGCTTCCACAGAGACAGGCAGCAGAGAAGGGACTCCGAGATGTCATCCAGTGCAGATCTTCTCAGAGTTCCTGTGCTCACGAGTCAGTCACCTGGGGAGATGCAGGTTCTGACTCAGCAGGTCTCAGGTGGGGCCTGAAGTTCCGCATTTCACACAAGCTCCCTGGGGATGCTCTGCCTGCTGGTCCAGGGACCACACTTTAGTTAGCAAGGCTCTATGCCATCTGTCTGTTGTTAGAACGGCATTTAAGGAAGGGAGTAACTTTATTTTTTTTTTAAATGTAATTTCCATATTGTTTGATTTGTTAGAAGAATGTATTATTTTTGTTTAAAAGCAAAAAAAAAAAAAATTAAAAATTTTAAAGCCTAAATTGAGGCAGTGGTGGTAAAGGGATCAGCTAGGACATCAGTTAGGACATCAGTAAGAACTGGACTCTGAGCCTAGATTTACAATGTCTTAGCTGTGTGATGTTAAGATAGTCACTTGGCCTCTCTGGCCTAAGTTTTATTATTTGGAAAAAGAAGGGATGGTAGGAGATTAGAGGTCTTAATCTGGAGTCTGTGGATAGAATTCAGGTGATCCATTTTTAAGTTATTTTTCTCCCCATGAACTTTTAATAAAATTTAGCATTACCTTCCATTTTCTGGACAATAAACTATAGGACTCTTAGCAGTGCCTGTGACAGTATTAACAAGAGAAACACAGATATTGATATACTACATTACAGCTGTAGCAGTTATTTTGAAATATCATTCTCACTTATCACTACTTCAGAATTGTAGAAGATGTTAGGCCAATCTTGCTATTGAATACACCGATAAAAGAGCGTATATATCACTGTATCACAAATTTAGTTTAAAAAACTATTTCGATAACTGTCTTTCAATATAATTGGTTTCTTTTACAATCCTACGAATTTTAATGTCCTGCAGTTAAGATCATTGTTCTGAGAAGGGGCCCACAGACCTCATTGGTCTGTAAAATGGGTTCGTGGCATTTAAGCACCCAACGGGCTTCAGTTCCCTGGGCCAGATGTTCTCAGGGCCCCTCCCACTTAAGAAGTTTCTACTGTTCTAAAACTCCGCAGTGCGCAGTTCGGAGGGAAGGCAACGTTTGCGTCCCGACAGGCTGGGTTTCCTGTTAACGCATTGCCATCCAGACGACTCAGGGACGTGGTCCTTCTCCAGCTGTGTCTCAGCCAGCCCGAGTGCTCGTGGCATCTTCTGCCAGGACAGCATCAGTTCTCCATTTGTGAGGCAGCCCCTCCCACGCCCAGCTGGAGCCGCTTTGGAAACTGGCCCTGGCTAGGGCGTGGGGTGGGGTGGGGACCCACGGGTGGGGCGGGGCACGTGCAGCCCTTGGTGCCTTTGTGTAGTGGGTACTTCCCCCATGCCTCAATCGATGGCGATTAGCTCAATGACCTGTAAATTTTTCTTGGCCCTCACCTTATGTTCCTTGCATTTCTGTTCATTACGTTCCACCCTGGACGTAGCCAGGGATGTGTGAAAAGCGAGTGGTGTTGCAAGAGCGCAGAAGCGTGGGCTTTCAACATCAGCTCTGCTCCTGATGGTTCTGGCCGAGGCGGGTGCGTGACCAGGTCTCCAGGGAGTTGCCTGCAGGCGGCCAGGCGCTCGTACGTACCTGCCAAGTTCAGGTTGCAAGTAGCCTCAAATGCAGATCGTTTAGCAGCCCTGGTGAGCCATGTGTGTTTTAGGTTAGTGGGAGGTACATGTTAGGATGCTTCTCAAGGAGGCCTGATGGTTCCAAATGCATAGAAAGAGGGGAAGGTATTTGTATCTTCTACTTTGCTGTCAAGGCTAGTAGGCATCTTGCCAAATATACTTTTGACGGAAGTGGATTGAGAAGACCACTGGTGAACTCTAGAACAGAAGTGTGCCTACACTGGCACCCTCTGACCGTGTTCCCCGTGGTTCTTGTCTGCTTGCACAGATGTCCACAGGGCATCTATCTGCAACTCCCACCCCCTCTCCAGCACGCTGTGAGAAACAGTGATTTGGGAGCTCTTTGTGCTATGAGGAAAGGATTAGATGAAATAATGAAGTCAAAATACCACATGATTGCAAAGGATTAGCGTTATGGAGAGTGTGTGCATGAGTACAATAAAACTGATTAAAACAATAAATGAGGAATCATATTGAATATTGTCAACGATAGCCTCATGTAAACGTCATCTGATAAGCCCAAGTTACAGTATCTGCTGTTAAGGGAAGAAAAGGAGATCTTTCTTTTCTCAAAGGACCTGGAGAGAGTGGGCGACTAGGCCAGGGAGTAGTGGGAGATAGTATGATGCCACGGGAAGAGCGTGAGCTTTAGGTTCAGAACATCCTGGGGTTCTAATCCCATCCATGCACAGTTGCCTGGCTTGGGTGCTTAAATCTTGGAGTGTCCCATCTGCAAGACAAGATACTGGTACTTCTCTGGCGGGGTTGTTCTGAGGCTTCGCAAAGGATAACCTGAGTGTCTGCATTCCCTCAACGGTTGCTGCTGTCACTCCTCACCCCCATCCCCTGGGGGCAGCAATCTATTTGCTCTATATCTACCAATCTCTGCCCAGTTGCAGGTCAGAGAGTGGCAGGTGCTATTGGCTACTTATCCCAGGTGGGGAGGCGTGGGGAGGGGAAGGGACAGGGACTGCCTATCGGCTTGTGACCATGTGCTGCCACTTCTTCTCTTCTCCACTCTGACCACACTCGGCCAGAAGCCACTGTTGAGCCTCTCTCTGGGGTCCTCAGCTCTGCAGGTGCCAAGAAGTGACGTGGGTACATTTGTCCTCCCCTTTTCTTTGGCTGCCAGCCTCTCTGGACACACGGACACACAGATAGACAGGAGGACAGACCCCAGACCACACTGGCCTGGCCAGTTGTGACTGGGGATGTGCGGGTGAGCTGGGCTGACCCTCATCAGAGCGACCTCTGAGTCTGATAACCTTCCCCAGGAGATGCTGTGGTCTGCTTGGAGGCAGAAAGGCTACAGCCTCCCAGCAGTCCCCAGGGGCGTGTGACCGAGGGCAGGCAGTTGCCCGTGTGCTTTCATCAGGGCGTGGGGGTTGGGGGTTGGAGCAGAGGGCAGAGGGTTCCTTGACTGCAGCTACTACACCAGTATTCATGATTTATTCATAAAATCTGGCAGCGGAGCTCTCAATCAGTGATTGTCAGCTGAACGAATGAATGGATGGATGGATGGATGGATGGATGAATGGATGGATGGATGGATGGATGGATGAATGGATGGATGGATGGATGGATGGATGAATAAATGAATGAATGAATGCATGGATGGAAGGAGAGCGTGGGCACAGTTAACCCCAGGCAAGGGAGAGGGGAGGCTTCACTCCTTTCTCTGCTGTGTCTCCCATCCCGCAGTCAGCACACCCTCCCAGCCACTGCTGTGCTGCGTGCTGAGAGGGGACCAAGATGACCAAGAATCTCCTTTTCCCTTGAGCGCCCTGTGGGCCAGGGCCGTGGTCACCATGTATGTCCACCCCCAGCATGGGTTCCTCACACCACTGGCACTCAGCAAGTGTTGAACTGAACTGAATGGACACCATAGCTGAGAGGCTGATGAGAAAAGATGCCTGTGAAGAACCTTCCAGTCAGGTTAACTTTACAAAGACACCTTTGCACAGGTTATCATCTCCAGACCCTAGCGGCCGCCTCCCTGATCCACCTTGAAGCCAGGGCTTCTTTCTCTTGCCATGGGAGGGACCGACTCTCAAGGATTCACCTCCAACCGGGACCAGCTCCTCGCACAACTCCAGGGGGCGCCATTCAGTTGTGTGACTTGCCATTGGCACCCCCTGGAGTCCAACAGCCGGCCTGCGGCTTCTGTTTGTCTTGGAAACAGAGTAGCAGGGCTTGGGGAAGGGTCTCTGAGGCCATCTCCTTGGGGGCTGGCAGGGAAAGGACATTCACAAGATTCCTTCCCTCCAGAGGGCCTCAGACATCAGACTGGATGTCAAGGACTGACCTCTCATTTCCCTCTGGCTTGTCGGAGCTGGGCCAGAGGGGAGATGGGGACAGCCAGCACTGGGCCCTGCCCCAGGCAGCCAGCATCCTCAGACTCCAGGGGACGGCGGGCGGGTCAGGGCTGGGGAAGCAGTGAGGCTTGGGGGACTTGTCAGAGTGCTGTCTGCATTTCCCTCAAACTGAAACATTTGCAGAAACCCAGCCAGAGTTGATTTATGAGCTCCACATAGTTCGCAGGTCTTAAAACATCCCCCAGGAATTGGTGAGGTCAGACAGAACAGACTTTGCATCCGGAACCAGGATGAAATTGGCATCTTCGACAGTGCCCATGGGAATCAGGGGATAATAATTGGAGGGAGAGCGTATGAAACAATGCAAAGACAAAAAATCCTTGACTCTGCTTCATTCCCGCTTAGGAGAAAGACAAGTCGTCTGTTTTCTGCATCTGAGCTGGGTGAGGGGTGGCCATCTCTGCTGGGCCCGCTGTGACCAAGTGAAGCATAGTGGGACAGGGCTGCTAGGGCGAGCGATGAACCCAGAGCAAGCTTAGCAGTGACTACAGTGTCTCGTACTGTGTCCTTTGGCTCACGCTCCATAACTGTGATAAATAGACATTTGTGATTATTTATTTAACATTTCTCTCTCCAGCAGGAACTTTCTGTCTTGCTCATTGTTGTATTTTTAGCACCTGATAGATATTTGTTGAACAAGCAGGAAAGCTACACGTGGCGAATTGTGTGTACAAGATTCAAATGAGCAAGAGAAATCAATTATGCCTTAGTTATCCGAATAGGGTAATTCGTTATTATTAATGAACTTCATTCTTTTCTTTATCATTTATGTGCTGAGATCTGTGTTGTGCACACAAAGATAAATCAGGCATCATTACTGCCCTGGGGAGTTCATACTCTCTTGCCAAGATTTGGGGTAACCTGTATAGTAATAGTCCAGTGTTATATAGCACAGCAGCAAAAGCAAGTACAAGGCTCACTGTTGGCGCCGGCTGGAGTGGTCACAGAAACCTTCTGTAAAGACAGGTGTTACACATCTGGGCGTTCATTTGATTAAACAAATATTCACTCAGCACATCTCTGTGTCAGATACTGCCAAGTGCTGGAAGGGGATCTGAAGACGAATAAGACTCAGTTGCTACTCTCGGGATCTCACAGCTGAGCGGATGTGAGTGGGGGGTGGGGAGGGGTGGATGTACATAATCCATCAGAGTCTTCGCCTGAGCCACAGTGTGAGGCGGTGCGCACAGGATCTCCAGGTGCTGTGGGAGCGCCCGGGAATGGAGATTCCGTTCTGGGGATGGATATGATTTATGTGACTCTTGGGAAGACTGAGCGGAGTTTTTTCGTGGGCGACAAGGAAGGACTTTCTGGGTCAAGGGAACAGCACGGACAAAGGCACAGAGGCAAGAAATGTCATGGCACGTTGAGGAATCCTGGTGGGGGCCAGCCTTGCTTGCGAGCCCATTGGTCACCTGCCCATTCATAATCCCCAGTGTGTGGCTGCAGCATGGCCACGGTTGGGGGAGGGGCGGGCATAAAGTGAGAGATGAGGCTAAGGAGCTTGGCGGGAACTAGACGCCAGGGGCCTTGAATGCCATGCCAACGGCTTGGGCTTTATTCTGTAAACACTGGTGTTTGAGAGGGAGAGTGGTGTGTTGACGTCTGTTTGGAGACGTTTTCTGATTTAGCGGCCCAGGGGACTGGGGTCTTGGTCTAGTCTTAGCACTACAACCAGCTCAGTGAGTGGTTAGAGTTTCGGTTTGTTCTCTTTCTGGGCTCCATTTTCTCACCTGTACAAGAAGGGCTGGACCACAATCACTTAGGGCTCCCCCCAGCACTGATCACGCAGGATGTGACAACTGGGTGCAGAGTAGCTTCTGGAGGCAGATGGATTCAGGAGACAGTATCTTTTCATCTGAGGCAGGGATTTTGCATTTAGTCTAAGCTCTGGGGGGGCTGATTACTGAGCCATGTCATACGGATGTCACCTCCATGTTCTCAAGAGTCCTGAGGAGCCTCTCTTTAAGGTTGAGGCTGAGACGAGCCCTTTTCTGAGTCCCTTTAGCAAAAGGGCATCGTTGGATGGCTGTGAACTTGGCTCTGACTATGATGAGAATACATGGCCTGGTTCCAGTGAGAAATCTGGTATTGCCTTTAGAAGACCTGGGCAGAGTTTGCAAGCAGCTGGAGTAAAACACAGACTCCTTACGGAGCCAAGAATCCTCTTGGAGTGACCAGCAGGGTGGAAATGTGAGAGTCCCACTATTAGGCCTTTCTGGAAAATCTCCCACCTCAGACCTCCTAAACAGACCCTTTGTAAAGGATCGTCTCAATCTCATTTAGCTCCAGAGAGCAGGCATTGGCCAGGGACCAGGTGGCTCTTGGCTTCTCACTGTGGGAGGCTGGATCCTGCGGTTACATCCTTAATCTGCATCCTTAATTATAATAACTCCCACTTGACCACTGCTGCTCTCTTTCCGCAATTCCTTCACATCCACTAGCCCACTGAATTCTCCGGCGGCCCCGTAGGCAGGCTCAATGTTGTTCCCCCCATTTTAGAGACTACCTGGGAGACTATCTGTGACCGTCCCATCACCCCCACACAGTTTGTCCATGGGGGAGACCCGCCAGAGTGCAGGCTGGCTGACTCTCAGACCCTGCCCCTCCCGTAAGATGTCCAGATGCCCTTGGTTATTCACAGGCCACACGGGCCTTTTTTCTCTTCCTCAAACGTGTCAGCTTCTTCCCTACCTCGGGGCCTTTGCATCTGCTTCAGTTCCTTCTGGAACTCTCTTCTGGCCCTTCACTTGCCGGCTCATTCTCCTCTTTCAGGCTTCGGCTCAGTTTGGATGTCATCTCCTTAAAGAGTCTGTCCCTTGCCACCCTGACCAAAGTAACCCTGCAGTCGTTCTCCATCACAGCACCTACCGTGATGACCTGTCACACACCTGAGCATGTGCAAGGTCACCTGGAGGACTTCCAATGCAGATGGCTGGATCCCACCCCCAGCGTCTCTGATTCGGCAGATTTGGGGTGGGGCCTTGATTTCCAAGGGGTGCTAACGCTTCTGGTCTGGGGACCACACTTTCAGAACCACTGAATGATAACTATCTTTTTAATTAATTAATTAATTGACTTTGAGGTATAATCGACATGTAATGTATTAGTTTCAAGAGTACAGGATAATGATTTGATGTTTGTATGCATTGCATCACCACCGTAACTCTAACATGCATTATCACACATAGTTGAAAACTTTCTTTTCTTGTGATGAGAACTTTTAAGATTTACTCTCTCAACAACTTTCAAATATGCAATACAGTATTATCAACTATAGTCACCATGCTATACATACATCCCATCATGTATTTATTTTATAACTGAACGTTTGTACCTTTTGGCCCCTTTCACTCATTTTGCTGACCCCAACCCTCTGCCTCTGGCAACCACCAAAGCTGTTCTCTGTACTCATCTACGAGCTTTTTTTTTTTTTTTTTATAAGATTCTACATGTAAGTGAGATCATATGGTATTTGCATTTCTCTGTCTGACATATTTCATAATGCCCTCAAGGTCCACATGGCAAGATTTCCTTCTTTTTTATGGCTGAGTAATATTCCATGGTAAGAAAACCATGTTTTCTTTATTGGTCCATCGATGGGCACTTAAGTTGTTTCCATCTCTTGGCTGCATTTATTTGTTTATTGTCTGTTCACCTCTTATCTCGTTTCTGCTGTACCCCTAGTGCCTGGCCACCACTGGTGCTTGACAAATGTTTGTTAAGTGAGCATCGACTGAAGACTCAGTTGGGACTCCTTGCTGTGTTATCATCCCGCATGTAAGAAGGGGAAGAAGGCCAAACATGGACAGAAACCCTGGGAGTTACTGGGTCTGATCTCTTCTCCTCTGTTACCTTTTTCTTTAACTTTTCGAAAAACCGTCAAGCTTTTTCTAAGGATCATTATTCATTTGGGGTATAGATTGCATGGAGGATTTTCATAAAATCCCAGGTGAATGAACTGAGATTTGTATGGATTCAAGGAGGGTTGTCAGAACTCCAGCCAAGCTATAGGACATCCAGCCAAGTGTAGATCCGAGTCAGCTGTGTCTTCGTGCTGTGCTTAAACTTTGATGCTCACCTGTCAGCAGGTGGGAAGGAGCCTGCACGTCCTCAGTCTCCTCCCTTGGGAGGGTTACAGAAGAGCTGTCTGTGGTTGGGTGGGTGGGGGTGGGCAGGGTGTGCCTGTGGCTCAGGGTCTTCCTCTGTGATGAGCAGATTGGCGCAAAGGGAGGCAACCTTGATCTTGGGCTTGTCAGCATCACATTCTAACAAACCATGCGACCCAGCCCAGCCGCCACAGCTGTAAAGCTCTAGGGAACCTTCTGGGTAAGTGAGTTACAATTGTATGATGGGCTAGCACAG
Organism: Macroglossus sobrinus; assembly: GCA_004027375.1. Classification (NCBI taxonomy): domain Eukaryota; kingdom Metazoa; phylum Chordata; class Mammalia; order Chiroptera; family Pteropodidae; genus Macroglossus; species Macroglossus sobrinus. The sequence continues at coordinate 12,125 of PVKZ01006125.1, forward strand.
GACACTTCTCACCATTTCCAAAGTGGCGCTTTCAGAACTCTGAAGTGTCTGAGGCCTCATCCTATGCTTGGGTTTCAAAAGAACGGAGTTGAGATTTTCCCAGACTGGCATTGGGTTTTAACTGTAAAATTTTAGCTTCCTTGGCAAGGGGGAGTTGAAGATAAAGTCTGGGGTGATTATAGGTCCCCTGAGGCTATAACTGTGGCCAAGTCGTGCTGAGGGTGGGCTTGGACCAGGCTGGCTGACACTCTGCTTTCTAGCTGGGGGCAGGGGTCCCCCGAGGACCACAGGAAATGGAATGTGTGTGTGTGTGTGTGTGTGTGTGTGTGTGTGTGTGTGTGTGTATAAGGGGTGGCAAGCTGACTCTTGTGGAGACCACCACAAGGCCACCCTGGACTAAGTCTCATGGGAACAACTAATTCTGCCCAAGAGAATCAAGGAAGGTGACACAGAGAAGGGATATCCACAGTTTAGTTGGGAAACCTGGAGACCAGAATGAGATGTAATTTACCCACGGTCACCTTGAAGGTCATCTGCAGAGCTGGGAGAAAGCCTAAAGTCGCTGGATTTCTAATTCTAAGTAAGAAAAGAGACTGGATTTAGAAGCCGAATGACCTTCGGCAAGTCGCTGCTCTTCTGTGGGCTTCCTGGAGGAGGGTGATCTGTGAGATTATTTTAGATAACTCATTCATTGTGAGGTACCAAGGGTACAAATGAACAGAACAGGACCTCATATCGACAATTTTCGGATGTTCGATTCTGTTGCCCATGCTTATTGTTATATTCTAAGCCGTTTGGTCAGGCTAAGGTGACAATGTTTGTCAGGATAAGGTGACAATGGAACTGGGCCTCAGTTCCTTGAACTAGGGTCTGGTTTCGCAAGATTTCTCCACCAACCCAGCTACCTGGAAATGTCAACCCTCGTCTTCGTCGTAAGTTACGGAGCTCCGGTTTTTTTCACATTCAGGCTCCACAAAGAATTATAAATGGAAGAAATTTGGCTGTTGCCATTATCGCCTGAAAAAGGAGAAACAAACAAACAAACAAACAAACAAAAACAGAAAAAATAAAAAACAAACCTCGAGGCAGAAGTCCCTGGTACTTTGGCAGGCGGACGAACCACAAAAGGGTTAGTAAAATAGAGAGTGATCAAGACAAGAGGAGATAATACAACTTGGCTTGTAGCTCCGATGGGGAGGGAGGCCTGCCAGGATCGCGTTCCAGTGCAACCTACTGACCGTGAAAAAGAAAGAGGGTGGGGTTCTAGAATCTGGCCCGATGGGCCACACACACACCACCAATAGTGTCTTGTTGATGGGACACAGGAAGGCGAGGCTGTGCCCTTCCCCGTGGAAGTTTAGGGGGCAGTCTCCAAAATGTGAGAGGCGCTGGAGAGCACGCAGAATGTATGAGTCTACTCGGGCTGCCACAACAAGCATGGCAGATCGGGGCCATAAGCGACAGACATTTACTTCCTCACAGTTCTGGAGGACAGATGTCTGAGATCCAGGTGTCAGCAGAGTTGGAGCCTTCGGAGGGCCTCAGGGGAGGCGTCTGTGCCAGGCCTCATCCTTGGCTTCTAACAGGCTGTCTTCACATTGCCTTCCCCATCACGAAGTACATCTCTGTGTCCAAATTCCTTCATTTCCTGAGGAAACTCATCACATTGGATTAAGATCCTTCCTAATAACCTCATTTTGACTTCATTACCTTTTAAAAAGTATCTAATTATCTCCAAATACAGTCATATTTTGAGGTACGAGGCGTGAGGACTTCAACATATGAATTTTGAGGGACAAAATTTGACTTCAACATATGAATTTGGGGGGAGCACAGTTCAGCCCATAACGTAGGACACAGCTCTGTTCCTCCAGCAGGGGCCCTTCTGAGGCCCAAGACCCTGGGAAATGTCTTTATTTTTAATTCTCTTTAATGACTGAGCCCGTATGCAGTGTCTTCTTGAAGGCCTTCTCACATCTTCATTACCCACCCTCCCCCCCCCGCCAAGTGCACTGGCATTTCCTCCCCAACCTGCCTTGAGTTCCCAAAACACTCTGTCTGTTCCTCCGTCAGGGCATCTCTCTACCTTGGACTTAATTCGAAGTGAGCCTGTGCTGTCAGCGTGTGAAAGCCTCACGTCTTAGGCATCTGTTTCGCTCTCCTGTCCCTGACCTCCTCATCTTGCGCACAGAGCGGGTTCGATAATGTTTGTTGGCTTGTCGATGGGTCAGCTGTCCAAGAAAGTTGGGTAATACGTGCTGGATAAACAGGAAGATGTGGCTGTTAATAAAACAGCAACAAGCTTTTCCTTAGATTCCTTGCACTCATCACCGACCAAGATGAGCTCCTGGGTTTATAAAGCTTGGGAGCTCTTTCTAACCCTTCTGTCTTAGCTTGACCACCACGGGTCAATGGAAGAATCTGCAGACTGGGTGCTCGGCATTCTTAAACCCCCAGAGTTCGAAGGGAATGACTCCTTTGGCCAGCCTTGAGGGAACTCGTCAATCATTTCTTGAATAATGGCATTCTTCTGGCTCAACTTTATGGCTACTCCTCCCTCCACCCCCAGGCCGGTGACCTTCTGTCCCTTTGTTTCTTGGCTGGAAGTCTGGGACTGCAAAAGCCATTTCAGCGAAGTGAGGGGTCCTTCCCAGGAATTCAGAGCCACACACCCCGGAAAGCCTGCCGGCACTGAAACGGCTGGGCTTTGGCAGACCGATGAAAAACAATGCTAATAATTTAAAAGCGCTTTGTGTGGAGGATGAAGAATGTACTGTCAGATAAGGCAGGGCACCCATCTTGTTAGGAGAAGACTCGTTTGAGGATTTGCTCTGAAACACGCTCCCTCCCCTTCCACTTACACTTCCTCTGGGGAAGCTTCTACATGGGCACCTGGGAGAGAAGTGTGCCTGTGATTAGCCCCTTGGGGTCAATTGGGAAGAGCTCTTGGGATGGTTGGCAGGAGTTAGGGGTACCTGAATTTTTCTACTGATCGTCTTTGTTCTCTCTGTTGTGCCTTGCCACACTTTTAGAATTTTCTATGCATACCTTGACGTGGTAGCCAGCTTGGGTCGTATGCCAATCCCTGCGCTCGTGACCGACCAGCAACATGTAGGCTTTGACTTAACAAGCCAACAACGCAAGTCCCACCCTGGGGTCAGGAGTGGGTCTAAAGGTACCTAGGACACATGCCCTGAGAGCTGGGGAAAGGTGGTTCCTCAAGGGAAAATTGGGGTGCTATTCCCACATGAAGGGAGTTTAGATGTTGAGTGGGCGAGAGCTATCCCAGCTTCCACATGGAAAGAGAAGGAACAGAAGGACCATAAGTTTGTTCTGAGCCAGCAGTGACGGATAACAAAGGTTGTGCTCACCAGCTGATGCAGCATAGGTTGTGTGTGCACCTCTCCTGGCCCTGAGGGATCATCACCAGTAAAGAAGGAAGGGGCCTGGGGCTGTTATCTTTGCCACCCACCTGTCCTCAAGTACGCAGGTAACCCACACTGCACCTCAAAGACAACTAATTCTTCTTTTCGTTAACAATTGCCAGGGAGGTAATGCCACAAATTCCCTTTATAGAAATGTCAGACTGTTACAACGTTCCAAGTCGAGAAAAAATATCTAGTGCCTGTGTCTGAATCTTCGTTTGTGCTGCTGTCTTTCTCATCCAGTCCTTAGGAAAAAGAAAATATAAAAAGCAAAGAGTGGTAATTATTTACCACCACCACCATCATCATCATCATCATCATCATCATCATCTCACATCCAAACCTGCGTGTTCCTGAGCCCGTTTAATTTTAATGTGGTGATGCCGTTGGTCATGAACTCTGCCTCTCTCTACTCACATGTGCAGAGCTCTTGGTCCTTCCTTATCATAGTGACTCTTGGGAATGGCCTTGGTTTTCTTATCCCTAAAGTGAGCATCATGCCTAGCTCATAAGTTTTCTTTTCCCATGAGGATTAAAAGAGGGACGATATATAAAGCATGTGACATTAGAAGATGCTCAGTAAGACGCATGGCTGTATGTGGCCATGTATTCCCTAAGTCACGTTGCATTAGAGTAATTTATTTCCTCTCTAAATAAAAATCCCACTGGTCATGTACAAAGTGCACGATAGCTTCTAAGAGCTTTTAAAATGGAAAATGGTCCAGGTCGTACTGCTTTCTGACTGAGAAAATTTTAGGCAATTGAATAATACTATTCTGAAAATGGATTGGAATCATTCTCGGAGCTTTGTACTGAGGCATCAGAAACAGACTAGAATCTTCCCTGCAAGTGTTTAATAGACAAACATCTATAGAAAAACATCAGGGCCAGGGGCAGGCTCTCTGGGTTGGACCCCAGCTCAGCCCCTCACTAGCTGTGTGACCTTGGACAAGTGTCTTCAACTCTCTGAAACTCAGTGTTTGCTTCTATAAAAAGGGGGTAACAGTTCCTGTCCTGCCTACCTCACAGGATTATTAGTGATATAGTAGAGCCTTTAGTTCCTATAAAATCTGCAGGACTAATTGTTTCCAGAGCACTTTAAAAAATTACTCCATTATAATATTTATGAGTGTGTTATAGCTGTTGTCTGTCAGTCTGTCTCAGTACACCACGAGCTGAACTGTGGAAAGAACTTATGCAATATTTGATGTATACACAAAATTATATGTAACATGTGTAAGCCAGAAACTTATTAACTATGCATATGGGAGAACCCAGCACTGAACCCCAGAACCTGTGGGCTTCTTCACCATGGCAACCTCTGTTTTCTTCCAAGGTCTTCTGAGACTTGTGTGTTCCATCCAATGTTATGATTCTAAGATTCCCATCCATGTTGTCGTGTGCAGCTGTAGTTTATCTTTTTGCTTTGGTATACTTTATCACTGGGAGACTCCATGATAGCACCATTTATTGATTCATTCTTTTATCAAAAGACATTTGAGTTGTTTTAGGTGTTTGCTATTACAAGGAATGATGCTATGAATATTCTTCTGGGTGACATATAGTTGTGCCATAGGTATGGAAATTTCACCTTTGCAAAATAATGGTTTATAATTTTCCAGAATAATTCCAGTATAATTTTACACACTTATCAGCAATGATTAAAGACTCTGTTGATGTACAGTCTTGGTATTGACAGACTTCTTAATTTTTGCCAATCTGGTAATTGTAAATTTTTTTTCTCATATTCTTAATTGCATTTCCCAGGTTACTAATGAGGTTAATCATCTTTTAATATATTTATTGGCCATTTGTGTTTTCTCTTTTGTGAAGTAGTCTGATCACATTTTTTACCCATTTTTCTCTTAGCTTTCTATATCATACTTGTGATTTGTATGAATTCTTTCAATATCTGGATCCTAATCCTTTTTCAGTTGTATGGGTTGCAAATATCTCCCAATTTGTGGCTTAGCTTTTTAGTATCTTTACAGTGTTTTTTGAGCAACAGACATTCCTAATTAATGGAGTTGAATTTATGAATCTTTTCTTTTGTAGCTAGTGTTTTTGTGGAGATTTATTTGAGATATCCTTTCCTACTCTGAGATCATAAATACGTTTTCTTATATTATCTTTTAAAAGTTTTAAGGCTTTGACTTTCATGTATATACCTTGAATCTATTTGGGATTTATTCGTGTACATGGTGAGCATAAATCCAGTTATACTTTTCTCTGTATGAACAATCACCTGTTACCCTATCACCTTTTATTACATAGTCCCTTCTCTCTGTTATTCTCTCTGTAATGCCCAGAGCTTAACCATCAAGTGTCAACATCTGTGGTATATCTTTCTGTTCTCTATTTGCTCCCATTGTTAATTTGTACACCAGTGCCACTCAGTGTTAATTATTATAGCTTTATAATAAGTCTTATTAAGTAAGCTGGGCTCCTTTACTTTCTTCTTCAGGAGTGTATTGGTTATTCTTGGGCCAAGTGCCTTAAAACAAACAAACAAACAAAAAACAAATAAACAAACAAACCAACACCAACCCTGTTGAGATTTTGGTTATAATTCATTGAATCTTTAGATAAATTTGAAGAAAACCAGTATCTTGATTTTATTGTGTATATATCCTTGAACACTAACTTCCTTCCCTTTTTAAGGTCTTCTTCAAATACCTTTCACTAAAGTTTTATAATTTTCTCCAAACAAGTCTTGCAATCTTTGTCTAGGTTTATTTTTAGGAAGCTTATTTTTTGTTGCTATATTAATAGTGTCTTTTACAAACACCCAGTGTTCCTTTAGTTGCTAGTGTCTAGAAATATAATTTATTTTTGAATATTGATCTCATATTCTGATGGTTTGTGAAATTCCCTTTTACTTCCAATCCTTAGTCTATAGAATCTTTTGGGTTGTTCTGACAATCACAGTATCTGTGAATAATGAGAGTTTTGTTTCTTCTCTAATTTTTATACCTTTATTTTTTCATGTCTTATTGCTCTGGCTGGTACCTATAGAGTAGTGTTGAGTATAGGAGGTGACAATGGGCAACCTTGTCTTTCTGCTTATGGTAAAGGGACTGTGTCTAACATTTTCTCATTGAGAATGCGTTTTGCTGAGTTTTATTTAAAAAAAATTATGGGTATTGAATTTTCATCATATGCTTTTTCTATAACTTAAAAATATGCTTATGTGGGGAATTACATTAATAGATTTTCTTATTAAACCACCTTTTATTTATTCCTAGGATAACTTAGTCATAATGTATTATAATTTGTTTGGCTAATATTTTGTTTAGGATTTTTTTCATCTATGTCTATATATTAAAATTACCTGTGACATTTCTTTCAAAAAATTACTCCTGCTGTGTTTGGTATCAGCATATTAGACTGATACAGTGAGATATCCTTTTCTATTTTCTAGAAGGTTAGAATGACCTAGTCATGGAAGGTTTATTGGCATTTGTCTATAAGATCATAGAGGTTTGGGATTTTTTTTTGTACGTGTAGGTAGGTTTTTAGCTACTGATATAATAACTACTCCTCGGTTTGGTTTTGCAAAACTATGTTCTTCTAAGAATTTATTTAAGTTTTCATATTAATTTCCACAAACTTCTTCATAGCCATTCTTTGTATTATCTTTTAAATCACTGCCAAATCTGTAATTCAGTTGGCATTCTCATTCCTAATATTGTTGTGCTTTTTTAAAAAAATGTTAAAATCATATCCTTCTTATTAGCTGTTTTTAAAGAACCAGTTTTTGGCTTTGTTGATTTCTGGGTTGTTGTTTTTTTTTTTTTGCTTTTTATTTCATTAATTTCTGCTCTTTATTACCTCTTCTAATTTTTTGGATTTTTTATTTCTTCCATAATTTCTTAAACTGAATGCCTAACTCATTTATTTTAAAGTTTTCTCCTGTCCTAATATTAACATTTAAGACTGTATATTTCTCTCTGTGAGTCTGGATATGCCGTATTTTTATTGTCATTAAGTTCTAAGAATTTTCTGATTTATTGTGATTACTCCTCATAATTCATGATTTATTTAGTGATGAGTTCAAAAATTTTACACATTTACAGAGGTTTATCATTTTGTTATTGATTTCCTTAGTTAATGGCATTATCACCAGGTAATATGATCTGCATGATACTGATTCTGTGCAATGTGTTTGGAACAATGTGTTGTTCACTCTGGTATCTACAGTGCTTAGCATAATGCCAAGAATGTAGAAGTTATTTGGTAAATGTTTGCTGATCTAATGAATGACAGATGAATGGATGTCTAGTGACCAGGCATTAGAAGAATTGTCTCTTTCTGCTCAGCCAAGTTGTTCAGTCCTGCCAGCTACATCATATTCCAGAATAGCCTTGCAAGTGAGCACCAGTAATAAAATGGCCCTCCAAAATTGTCTTCTATCTGGCTCACCCGCTTCCTCCTTTGGCCTGGGAAGCAGACACTGAGTAGGTGGATGAGAGGCTGCTTGTCAAACAGGTGGTATGAGGCCATCAGACCCAGTCTTAAATATAACAGAATTAGCTCATGGCTTTCCACTTATTTCTTCTATGACCTGGAGAAAAGTATTTCTTCTGTAATGGCAACAGTCTCTAAGAATACACATAAAGTGGCATTTCCTCCAAAGGAAACTCTTATCTCATTGAATCCCTGAATGTAATAAGGCATGAAAACCCCATTTAATATATAGGAAAACTGACATAAACCTAGTTAGTGGTGAGGTTAGTTAAGTTCCTGACCTGTACTTTTTGTTCTATATACTAACCATCAGCACCTCGTTTTTATCACTTACAATAATAGGGTGGTAACACTTTAGATCTGCCTAAGAGCTTATAAAGGTCGATAAAAACATTTGACTGAATTCTGCTTGTAAAGAGCATTTGAAGACAAAGAATGAAAAATACATCCATTCTGCACTACTTCATACATATTGGTTAAATGAGTGAATAAATTAATAAACAGTCTTTATTTTGATGAGTACATGTTCTCCTTTTTGAATCAATACCTTTAGGGCATATGAAAGAGAAAAGTGTGATTCATTAGTTTCTCCATCTTTTCCTAAGCCCCCGAGAAGTACCCTTTGAAGATGTCTATTAAACAGGTTGTGAAAGAGGGCCAGAGAGAAATATTAGAACATTTCTTATTTCAGAGTAAATCTCAGGAGAGGTGGCAATATTTATACATTATAACAACATTCATATACCACAACAACATTCATATAGTATAACAATGTTATAATGTTCATATACTGTAGTGATGATCATATATTATAACAATGTATATATTTTGAAATAGATACTTGACATGGGGCTGATCAGACAATAGAAAAAAACTTAATTGTGCTCCCCAATACTTTTTAAAGTGGAATCAGGAAAAGCCCCATTCAGGTCACCCTCTTATTTGAACTCTTCTCCCTATCCTGTAATAGTCTGGTCTACAAGGTCATGTCCTCATTTTCAGTGTAGAGGCAAAATCATGGACATCTCCCAGTCACGTGTATGTCTTTTCCTCTTGTGTCCTCCAGAGGGCCTCCTTAGCCCTGTCTAGGTGGTGTAGACAGTGAGCCATGAGGGTAGGAAACTCATCTGGTGCCCAGAGGATTCAGATTCATCAACTTTTCCAGACAGCGAAGAGACCTCAGACCTCATTTTTCAGAGGAGGAAACAAGCTGAGAAAGACTTGTCTGAAGGCCACCATTGGACTAGTGGAAGGTTCTGAGCTAGATAGAAGTTGGCTTTCAACCCCTTCTTAGTTATCTTCTTTTAGGAGGTGAGTTTCCCACTCTGATCCTTCCCTCTCTTCCTCTTCTTATTCCTCCTCCTCCTTGACATGAAGCTATAACCTTGACTGAGGGCCATTTCTGTGCCAGGCATGATTGAGACTATTGATAAGGATCCTCACAAAACCCATGAGTTATGTACCATCACTCGCTTCTTTTACAAATGAAGAAACTAAGGCCTTTAATGGCTACAAACAAACATTAACAACAATGACAAAAACTTGTTTAAAATCACACAGCTAACAACAACAAAAAAAACAGTGGCAACAGGATTGGAAAAAGATCTGATTCTAAAGTCTGCATTTCCACGAGCCTGTGTGGCTTTTGAACTGAGCCACTAAAAGCACAAGATGCCTGTAGCCCAGACCTCTTTGTTCCTGCTTCCCTCCTGCCCTCCCCATCCCTTCTACCCCTTCAGCTTTCTTCCCCACATCCCTTTTCTTCCTGATTCTTTACTTAAGTCCTTTGTGGAGAACGGGGCTGCCGAGGAGTGTGGGCTGTTTGGGCAGAGAATTGAGATCTTGAGGAGTGCTGGATGCTGGGATTTTGTGTCAGATCACAGGCCAATTGTATTTCTGGGTAGAAACTAGCCATGAAATGTAGAATGGAATTCAGTGAGGAAATATGATTTGATTTACAGGTGTTAACTCTTTTATATTGTGGTACAAACAAATACCAGGAAACTTACCGCTTGGCCATTTTTAAGCGTACAGTTCCGTAGGATTAGGTACATTCATATTGTTGTGCAACCAACCTCCAGAAGCTTTTCCTCTTGCAAAACTGAAATTCTACACCCATTAAACACTAACGGCCCGTTCTCCTCTCCTCCCAGACTCTGGAGACCACCATTCTATTTTTCTATCTCAATGAGTTTGACCACTCTAGGTAACTCTTATGAGTGAAATTATACAAAAAAAATTTTTTTTTTTTTTGGCGACTGGCTTATTTCATCCAGTATGATGTCTTCAAAACTCATCCATGTTGTATCATGTGTCAGAATTTCCTCCTTTTTTTTTTTTAAGGCTGAATAGTATCCTATTTTGTATGTATATGATATATGTTTCACATTTTTGTTTATCTGTTTATCTGTTGATGGACGTGACAGAGGGTGGGATCAGGGGAGCCTGAAGAAGAAGACCTTTAAAGATGGAGGGAGAGATAATGACTGTGCCAAATGCTGTCGGAAGTACGGAAGGATGAAGACTGAACTGTTGATGGGATTTGACATTGCGCAGGTCATTGGTGACCTTGACCAGAGGGGCCTCAGTAGAATGGAAGAGATGGAAGCCTGATTGGAATGGGTCCAAGAGAGAGCAGGAGGCTCAGAGGCAGAGCAGTGACTGTCGGTGACACCTTCTAGGAAGTCTGGGGCAGAGGAGCACAAAGAGATGTGGTGATCTCTGGGGAGGTGCACTGGGCCATTTATTCCTATTTATTTATTATTATTATTATTATTATTATTATTATTATTATTATTATTATTATTTCCTTCACCACTGCTACTAATTCTTACCAAAAAGGCGTTTATTTGCAGCCCAATGGAGCAGACTTTTGACCCAATGGTTTACAATCAGGAACTAAATTTTGGGGTCTCACCTTACTGTGGCTTTTTATTTTAAAAAAATGAAAGTCACCTTGTTCCGATTGACGTTAACTCAGAGAGCTCATCAAAACATAAACTTCATTCTAAGTTTTGCTGGACTGCACAGGGCTAGGACTTTTGTGGGGGCCACTGAAGAAAACAATTTCTAAAACGGAGAACTGAGACAAGTTCCCACATGTAGGAGAGGATGGCTGTGTTTCATCCTTTCTTTCTTCTCTCTTTCCTTCCATGCTGTTCCTTCATTTTTTTATTTTCTTTTCCCCTTCCCAGTTCTTTCTGCCTCCATTCTCCATCTCTTCCTCCTCCAGCTTCCTTCGCTTGGCACATGACAGTTTTACAAATGAGCTTCCTTCCCTGGGTGCTCACTCACACGTGTCTGCTCGTGTCAACGGCTCTTGGCTCTCTGAATGCACCGTGCCTCTCATGCCTGTACTCACGACTCCCTCCACCTACTTCTCTTGGCTAACTCCTGTTCCTGTGTATCATGTTATAAGCTAAGCTGCTATAACAAAGAGACCTTCGACACACTGGTTTAGATAAGAAAGAGTTTTATGATTTTTCTCATGGGATAGTCCCAAGGAAGGTAGTTCAGGGCTGGTAGGGTGGCTTACCCAAACTCAACGTGTGGCTTTCACCTCTGGATCCAAGATGGCTGCTCCAGCTCTCACCATCACACCTGCATCCCACCCAGTAGGAGGAGAGAAGTGACCAGGGGACCACACACTTGTTCTTTTTTAAAACATGACCTGGAAGTTGTTACACATGACTTTTACTTACATTCCACTGGCCAGAATCTAGTCGCAGAGTCGCGTTTCATTGTAAGGGAAGCCGAAAAGCAGTCTCTAGTTGGGAGAATGGATATTAGAGGACAATATCCAATGGTAGCAGCCCCTGCCACATCATCCGTCTAGATTTCTCCTGGAAAGGTCCCCATTCTTCTCTCCAGCATGGCCCTTACCACACCGAATTGGGATTATCTGGTCTCTTATCTGTTCTCTACTAGGCTATAAAGAGACACGGCGTACGTGTCATGTATCTCCGACTCCCTGGTACCTGTAGCAGTCTTGGCTCATGGCGAATGTGAGCAGCCTCAGGGAATCCCGAAGCTGTGTGATAGGTGCTGGGCCTCGCGCACTGGGCTCTGCGTGGTGGGGGAGGAGACTAGCGTGGTTGGCCCGACATGTGACTCCTTCGCCTCTCTGGCTCCCACACGAGAGAAATCCAGGAGTCCGCTAGTGACCACAGAGGGGTGAACGGAAAAAAAGGCAGCCCCTGTTCTATCAGCTGGGTAAACACGCAATCCTGAGAAGTCTTTAATCAGTTCAAATATTTATTTTAGGTTCAAGTGATATAATCCAACTCTTAACCAAGTACACAGTGTGGTAGGGAACAGGATGTGTCTGGTTCAGCCCTGTGCTGTCTGGGGGGTGGGGTGGGCAGGCTTCTAGACTCTCAGGATACACACCACCCCCTCAGCCTGGAGACAGTATCCCGAAGACTCGCTCTCTCTCTGGCATCCTCTCCCGCGCCCCCCTGTGGTCCTCACATGCTTTTCACCTCTTCTTACCTTCTGAGGTTTCACTTCCTCTTGAGTTGCAGCTTCCACAGTTATTCTCTGATACGCTGGGGTCGTCTGCTAGCAATGGGGTGCCGGGAGCTTTGAGCTATAACAGGAAGGAGCAGCGAGGGCAGGACAGGAGTCCAGCGTAGTGGGTGGGGCTCGGGATGAAATATCCATATTCCTCTTCACCTGCTGGCCTTTTTTTTTTATATATATAACTTGTGATGTCGAAGGAGCCATCTGTCACTTCTCTCCCTTTTCCTAAGAGGCTTCCGGTTCCAGGAATGGGTGTACATGAGGGAACTGTATCCTTACGTCACTGTTCAGTGTCGAGACCTGCCCTCCTCTCCCAGACCTGGGACACCAGCAGCTGTGTGTCCCCACAGCCTTCTGCAGTGCCTTCCACACACTCATTGGGCTCAACACCTGTGTCTCCCCTGCCAGCCCTCAAGCCCTAGGAGGGCCAGGGATGGTAGCCCCGTTTCAGAGACAAGAGGCCGATGCAGAAGGTCGATGACATGCACCGGGTGACCCTGGTTCGTTAGGAACAGAGTCCGAGGAGGTGGCAGGGCCTCCGACTGCAGGGGTGGGGAAGAGAACACGTGCAGATTTCGTTATCGCACCCTGAGAGTGACTGCCAGGTACTGTTTGCCACCGAAGGTGGGCTGATGGGTCCCTCACAGTGAATTTGCACACCTGGGGGTATTCTCACAGCCAGAACCAGGCGGCGGGGTTTGGGTCAAGCCTGAAGGGTGGGTTGGGTTTCCTGTTTGTGCCTAAGAGGGCCTGTGGATGGCCTTGCAGGTGAGGCGGAAGGTGCATCTGTCCCCTCCTAGGTGGTTCCTCCCTTTTGTGATGGTTGAGAATAAATTTCTTCCTCATCCAGAAAGTCTGGCTCTCTGGGAAGAAAGAGGAAACGTAACTTACTCCACCAGGCCAAACACGTGTTGTGTCAAGGCTTCTGGAGGTGAGGACGTTCTCAAATCTGCCCTGGGCAGAGGCTAGGATGGGAATAAGCCTCCAGACAGAACCAGCTGGGGTCTGAGGCGCTGCTGGGCCAGAAGTGTGAGCAAATGTCTCCCAGGGGGCCTTCCTCTCACAGGAATGAGCTCTGGGCCACAGAAGAGGCGGGCGATGAAACTAGTTCCCTCTGATGTCACGTGACTTAACTGCCTTTCCTCCTCTGGCCTTCAGAAAGGTTCAAGGACGAAGTTCTCTGTTATGCCAGGTGCTGTGTTAGGTGCTTAGGACAGACATGGGAACAAGACCCGTTTCCTGTTTTTAAGACACCGATGGTTTAGTGAAGGGAGACGGAGCCGGACACAACAAACCAGGTACTACAGTGAGACGTGATTCTCAGGAGCTGTGCTTAGCACGTGTTTGAGTGGAAAGGTGGGCGTGAGGTGCTGTGTTGCCGAGGTGTGAAAGAAAGCTGTGAACTTTCTAAAGAGGAGACACACGATTTTGAGTAGTAGAGACACGTGATCTTTTTTCTGTCTTGGATGGTTCTGGACACTGTGTTTATTGTACTTTCAGGGTGAAAGCCTGGAGGCCAGGGGACTAGTCACGAAGTTGTGACAATCATTTAGAGAAAAGACAGCGAGGCCTTGGCGTCTTTGACCGTGGGGGGTGTGAAGAAAGCGGGGAATTTGTGCGATTTTCAGGAGGAAAATGGCGTAGCATAGGGTGTGGGGGGAAGGATTTAAGGAGAACTGTGGTTTCTAGCCTGGAGTCACTGAGAAAGTGTGACGCCATGAACTGAGGCGGCATCAGAAGGGGAGGATGTGGGGGATGGGGACAAGGAGATCACGGACCATGGCAGGGAGGATGAGATAACACGGAGATCAGGATGTGGGGACGAGCAGGCTCCCAGGGATGGGGGAGCAGCCTGCGGGGAGATGACAGGTTTCGAGAGCTATAGCCTTTCATAGACTGTGCTTTCGAATACTCCCTTGAAAAGGGATGGTCCATTTATCTGCTTTCCAGTGTCAATAATGGCCCGAGCCTCATGCCCTTTAAGTAGAAAGGCCCATGTCTAGATTGGCAAAAAGCAGCCTTGTCCTCTGCCTCTCAGGACATCTTATGAGTGGTTGGCACTCATAAAAGAATACATCTATCACTCCCCCCGACCCCCACCACAACTGTGGGGACCAGTCACACGTTGGCAGAAGTCGAATGGGCTTGGCCAGCTCCTGGCCAGGTTTAAAAGCCACGAGAATCAGCTGATGTTTACCGAGCACTCTGGATGAAAATCGTTAACTTAAGGACCGAGCCATGTGATGTGATTCCTATTTAGTTGCATAGTTTGTTGCTGTCGCAGGTCCGAGCTAGAAGGGGCCTTTCAGAATTCTCCTCTAAGCCCTCACTTTGTGGACAGAAAAATAAGAATTCCTGGAGAGGCTGGAACCTGCTTATGTCTCCTAAGAGGAAAGGCTTCGTTGTTGTTTTGAAAATGGACCACATATTTGTTGCCTAAGAGGAGGGACCAAACGAGCCAGCTTTGTAGCCGATGCTTAGTATCGAGCATGGGGGAAAAGGGCTGTAAACACACCAAGATCACACAGATCTGGTTCCTAATGACTGCTCAGGACCCACAGACACATGGAGTGCAGATGTCCTGGGGATTCAACCAGCGAGTTCTCAAACGCTGAGGTCTTTCATTAAGCAGGTGTTTGGGAAGTAGGGCTTGTGTAGCTGCCAGCCTTGGCTGCGTTTGTCTTGCTAAAAAAAATGGCACCGACCCAGCTCAGCAGCAGGCCCGAAACTGGCTTCAATCGGAGACGTAGGAATGTGCCATTGTTATTTTCTTCTTTCTTATCAAGCCCCATTAGCTTGAGCGAGGAAGGAACAAAAAAAAAAAAAAAACGGGCTGGGAAAACATGTTGTTTCACTGGGTAAAAATTTACTACCAAGGAAATGATTTTTTTTTTGCCGTGTCCAAAAAAGGACTAGTGCAGGCCTTGGAAAGGTGTAGCCCTCCAAATACTCCGGGACAGTTTCTCCCAGGGTCACCCAGTGAGACTGTTTCTCTGTGGCTGACGGGCATGCTCACAGGGGAGCAGAGGCCTTCCGCTGAGGTCATGGACACAGCCTCACAGAGTCAGCCCGTCGCTAGTCACAGCATTGGAGAAGAGAAGACTCAGGAGGAGGAAGGAATCGTAGACTATGCAAAGGGCGGTCACGTCTGGCTGTGGTGTTCAGGAGTCTGTGCATCGCTTCAACTTCCGGGCGTCTGCAGTTATAGCATCGTAGGTGGACCTGTAGGTGCCAAAGTGCAGAGGGGGAAACTGAGGCCCCGGGAGGGAATGCTCCCTCCCTGTGAGCACCTCTCCTTTCAATCTCCTGGCACGTGTTATCTGTGGCTCTGGCTGTGGTTGAGCCATGGAACTATCCGCGCCTTACAGCCCCAGTGCCTGTCATCTGAATGATTTCAGTGAATCCCTGCAGGAGGCAGAAGCCAAGATGCCCCTGTCTTTCATAGCTGCTGGAACAACATCTCACCGGGCCAGGGAACAGAAATTCCTGGGCACATACTGTGTGCCAGGCAGTGATAATGGGGCCTGTGAACACACTAACGTAGGAACCCTCATGGCAGCCTATGCTCCATTTTGCAGGACACCTGAGGATGCAGGAGGGTGATGAACTGGCTCAGTCATACCTAGTTATGAAGTGCAGGAGCCTGGGTTCCCACCCGGTTCTGTCTGCTCCCCCCCAAATTCTTCTTCTTATTATTTTTTTTTTACCCACAAGCCCTTTGTGGGGAGGCTCAGCCCACTGGTGTTTTTTTTAGCTCTCACGCTTTGGTGCTAAAAGAAAGGCCTAGGAAATCGTCCTGTGAGCCTGGGGCATCATTAGCTTTTGCTTTGTTTTGTTTGGTTTTACAGTTTTTGAGGGATCCTTTACTTCAATTGGATTTAGTGTTATAAAAGCAGTTTACATATTTTCCCTTTAACCTGCAGGCATAAATGATGAAGTATCAGTTCGTGTATATATGTGTCATATGTACATTCAAATACAACATAGAGCAAGCATGTATATGCATGTTGTTTATAGTCAAACATACTTATTATGCATATTTGTGTCAGCACATAACATCTGTTATACCTACTGGTAGAGATTTTTATATAATAATCTTGGAACCATTAGTTTTACATGGGACAAAAAAAACGTGGGTTGTGTATTATTTTCTGAGAACCAGCCCACTCCCAGGAAGGGCATATAATAGGCATAAACTGATAGCACAGTACCTGAGTCCATCTGACAGAAGAGACAGGGTGCCTGTCACCACTCTCGTCACAGACTCCTGCTCCAAGGGCTAGAACCTCCAGCAGCTTTGTGGCTGCGGCCCTCCCCATGCGGTCCTTTGAGTCAGCCTGGAAGATTCCATTTGTTCTGTTGTCCCGGGTTGTTGGGTACTATAGTCTGATGACTTGGAGCCATTTCCTCCATCTGGTGCCTCTGAGAGATTTTGACTGGACTTGGGGGACATTTTTTTTATTCACCCTTCCTTCAGGCACCTGCCCGAGGGGACGTGGCTGGGGACGTGGACCCAGCTAGAGGTATGACATCCTCCACAGGTATCCCTAATGTGTGGCCTGCTGTCATGAGGCTTGGGAGCCCACTGCTGCCTGTGGCCTCCCGGGAGGGCATCGGGGATGGGGCTGACTGGTTTTGATGACTTTCCTAAGCGAGCAGTTGTTCCAGATTGTGAACCTTTTAAACCGAAGGGACGTCTGAAGGAAGGAGTGACAGCTCAGACAAAGCTGCCAGGGTCAGCGGGGCTGGAGCATTCTGCGCTGAGGATGATTTTCTCCAGAGCAGGGGCGGCATTGGGCTTTGATCTGCCGCCAGGTTCTGGAGGAGTCAGGAGTGGTTTCCTCCTGTTGCCAGGGCGCTGGTTGCCTGGACAGCAATGGACGCCGCCCCACCTGGGGACAGAGCCATGGTTGCTGTGGGGGAACCCTCCAAGTGCCCAGGCAGCCGCCCAGGGCAGCGGCTTCCAGGAGGGAGGCCGGGAGCTGGCAGAGTGACTCTCAGTGAAGTCTGCTTTGGGGACTGATACAGACAGAGGGACAGTGCTCCACGCTAGCTCTCCCAATGGCCTGGTGCGTTGGGTGGACACACACACACACACACACACACACACACACACACACACAGTCGAACATAAAGAATGACTGTGTGAATGAGAGAATAAATGACTGAATGAACTCAGCATTTTTTTTTTCTCTTGGGAGACTCTTCCTAAATATCTCACAGAAAAGGAAAGGAAATAGCAGGCACCGTTTGCATCCGAGGATAATGACACTTACTCAGGTTGCCATAACTTGTACTTTCCACTGATGCAGAAAAGGATGCTTTGCCAAAGAATGTCCTTGGAGGGATTCAATGTATTTTCCCTTCTGTTATTTAAGTCCAATGTATTTAATGTAAGCAATTCGGCTGTGAGCTGGAATGTGTGATGGAGGCATGGGTCTTTGAGCCCCGTGTGGAACCTGTAGTGTAGACACTTCCGGCTTCAGCTCCTCCAGGTATGAAGGCTGACAGCGGTTTTCAGCGGGGATGGTTGTGTTTAAAGTCCGCACACCAAAGTGGTCTTGTCAGCAAGCTGGCTGGGAAAACGTGTCTGGGAATATAAAGACATTAATGTTTGCTGTTCATGTGTTTATTCATTCATTCATTCATTCACCGAGTAGTTACTTTCACTCTGGACACAGCATCACACCAGGTGTATTTGGAGGACATAAAGATGGGACACATCCCCCCCACCACCCACCCATTTCTAACTCCAGGGTCTCGAGTTCTCCAAATACATTTATATTGATGATCCATTCAACCAGGGAAAGTTAAAAATTTAGTTTTTTGAACGTACATCAGTAGAAATACAGTATAACCGAGTTAATTCTTTACCTCAGTTAAAAGTGGTGGAGTTTTTTAAAAAATGAACCTTAAAGATTCTGTTTCTGGGTTTGAATAGTTTGCCCGTGTGTGTGTGTGCGTACGTGTGCGTGTGCATACCCATGTATGCTCATTTAGGCCTCACACGCCTTGCTGAGCCCAGTCTGGTCCGCTCACAAGTGTTTGGTTTCTCTGTGGGGTTCCGCAGGCACATTGTGTGCGTGTAAGTTACACAAACACAGAGCCTTGGGAACTTGCTACTACTGAGGCCCCCGAAGGCCCTTCTCCCCTTGGGTCTTCCTCACCCTTTATTCCCCACAAGGCAGGAAAAAAAAGCACAAATTCCTAAGGCAACGTTGTTCCCAGGGTACAGTTGCCATCCATCACTCGCCTCCGGAAAAATGTAAATATGTGCTGGCCGATAGTAGCGTTATTTATTATCCTAGGCTTTGACGTGGGCTTGAGCAGGCGCGGCTGCCGGCCAGCCATTATTCACGGGTTCCCCTGGGAGGCTGTGCGGGGTGGGCAGCGCTGGGGTGGAGGGGCGGCCGAGGGCAGGGGCAGGCGCTGGCGCTGAGAACAGGCTGGGTCTTTGCCACCAAGGCCGTACCTCGTCAGTGTGTCAGGGTGGAGCAGAGGCTGCCGCCACCTTGGAACCGGGGTCTTGGAGGCTGTCCATGTTTAGAGGATGGAAGGCTGGTTTCACACCATGCCAGACACCTGGTTATTTAGAAGTGGGAATTGATCAGTTTTGTGGGTGTTGGTGTCACTGGAACCCAAGAGGCCATTGCTTCCTGCAGTGTGGACACTTCCGTTTCACTGATTCAGTGTTTCATTGAAGCAAGTTGTGCTTGCTTCCTGAGCACGTAGCTGAAAAGGCCTGTGTTACCAAAGACCCTGTCCTCCAGGAGCTTACACTCTGGGGCCCTAGGTTCCCCCCACCCTCATCAGTCTGCACTGTGCAATGTCAAAAGGCAGTTAGTTTTTCAGGAGGATCAGGAAGAGGCAGCAAAAACCCGCTCTCCTCTGACATCTGACAGCCGGCGCCCTCCTGAACTCGCTGGGTCCCAAGTGGTGTGACCTGTCATTCCTGCACAGAGCAGGCTTGGAGTCAGGCAAGCAGGGTGGCCTGGGCTTGGCCCTCAGCTTGGCACTTAATTAGCTCCTTCAGACAGTTTTCCCATCTGTTAGATGGGAATCATGAGCCCAAAGACAGGGTGCTCGTGAGAATAAATACATACAAGAGTGTCAGGCGCGCTCTACAAGCTCAGTGAATTGCAGCTTTTAATGTTATTGCCAACTGCAGGGGGGGCAGAGAGGAAGTGTAGGTGAGCAAACTCTGACTGCGGGGATGACGGGTGGAAAGGTGCAGATGGAGGGGGCAGGACTGACAGGAGGAAGCGTGTTGGCGTTGTGCCAGGCGGATCCAGGGCTTGAGGTCAAAGTGAGAGTGTGGTGTCAGGAGGTCCCGTTATAGGATTCTGAATGCTCTCCCTAAGGCAGCGTGGGGGTAAAGGGATGAAGGATTCGTTTCCGTTGAAACAAACACTTTTGAGAGCTGAATGTGTACACCAGATGTCTTGAAAAATATGACCATGGCTATGGCTTGGTCTTTATGCTTTGAAACTCAATGAAGACGGGACCAACTTGGATGCCTGTACCTGCGCACCGCCAGGGAGATGGAGATGTACACGTGGTAGGGTCGAAAACCCCAGTTTTGGGGAGCGGGCGGCAGGAGATCAGCCACAGGAGGGAAGACGGGACAGCTCCGTGAAGCCTCGCAAGGAGCAGGAACCCCCGGCCGGAAGGTTTTCATGGATGGACCCAACCCAGGGACGTGAATACAAGCTTCCTTTGGCAGGGGACATTCCTTTTTCGTCTGTTGTGTTCTCAGAGGTTCTATCATAGCTCTGTGCACACAGTAGGTACACAGAAGACCCCTTTTTAACACGTGAATGGATAAGGCAAAAAATCAAGTAACGGGCATTATCCAAGCGACATGCATTGAGAAAATGATGGGACACGATGGCAGAAGTGTGCTTCAGGGTGCCTGTTCTCTTCTTGGCTACTTCCCTTTGTGGATTTCTGGGGAACAGACAGTCTCTCCTAGTGGGGTACCCATCAGGGAGGTGTCTCCATCCTCTTGGATATAACCCAGGGACACTATCAACAGCTCCCTGCAGGACAAGCACCTCTGGTGGCTCCAGGGCTCTAAAGAGATGTGGGTAACATTCTTTGGACTATGCTTGTGTTACAGACGTGGACGAGTGTGGAACGGATTCCCACCAATGCAACCCTACCCAGATCTGCATCAACACCGAAGGAGGG
Source organism: Macroglossus sobrinus (assembly GCA_004027375.1). Classification (NCBI taxonomy): domain Eukaryota; kingdom Metazoa; phylum Chordata; class Mammalia; order Chiroptera; family Pteropodidae; genus Macroglossus; species Macroglossus sobrinus. The sequence continues at coordinate 32,728 of PVKZ01006125.1, forward strand.
TACACCTGCTCCTGCACGGACGGCTACTGGCTCCTGGAAGGCCAGTGCTTAGGTAACCGCTCTCTGGGGCCCATGGGAACTCTTGGAAGTTAATGGTTGCCAGGGGTGTTATGAAACGTGGGCATAGCTGGGTGGGCTTTTCTTTGGAGTAGGGGGAGGTGCAAGGCTCTTGGGGTTCACGTCTATCACCACCTTTTAAGATCAGTTGTTACCATCACCAACGTGTCATTATCAGAATTTTTTAATGTACTTTTTTTAAGGGTTCATGTTTAATCTTAACCTACACCTTCCTGTCTTCAGGGAGTTTATATCCAAGGCAGGAAAATGATAGAGGTGGGGGTTGTTCTCTCCCAGTTGGAAATCACAGTAAGGGAACACTTTGCTTAGTCACAGAAAAGTTCCAAGTCGCAAATGTGCATCAGTAGATTCTGAGCTAACACCATCTCCTCCCAACACCCCACCATCCCCACCCCACTCGCTGGCCTTTTCTTTTTCTTGCTAAGGAGCCAGCCATCGCCCATCGAGAATTTGGTTCCTTGCACTTGGCATCTGCTATATGATCTCTCTGTATATTTTTACTGGAGGGTTATTTCCTTTCTTCCTCTAGCGTTCGGTCTAGCCAAGTTGAATGCATTCACAGCAATCTCTAGCTGTCACTTCAATTTCTGTTTCTAGGGTGTGATTTCTATGCTGTGTTCTTGGAGAAGCCCTGCCAGTTTAAATTCTCTAAGGCGCTGTTCTGTTGCCTGAAAGTCAGTCCTGGAGGGGCTGAGAAACGAATCCAAACAAAATCATGGCAAGAAAAGAGAAAGGTCCCTTTTTCCCAGTCTCTCTTGATTGAGACTGAGCTTAGGTCGGCTCTGGAGCCCTGTCTGCAGCCTCCTTGGGGTCTGATAAGCCAGCCCAGACTTGGCTCGGGTCTCCTTGCCAGGCACACCCCCCAAAGAGCTGGCCGCACAGGGCATGTGTGAGTGTGATGGTCGCCGTGCATTTGAACCAGCCTCAGCTATTACGGAAAATTTGATGCCGCTGCTTTGAACATAAGCGGCTCATTGTGAGTGCGTTCTTTGTACGGGAACTCAATGTGTAGAATTTCAGAGCTGGAAGGGACGTGAGATCTTACGTCATCCCACTTTTATGGAGTTGGAAACTGAGACTCAAAGAGGAGGGACGTTTTGGACAAGGTGAATGGGGTCTAAAATCGGTCTTCTGTTTTTCAGTTCAGTTTTCTCCACCACAAGGGGGTGCTAGAGAGGATCAGGTGACAGGGACACAGGCTGATCACACAGGCGGTAGGGCTAGCCACTGGGACACCCTTCTACCTGGGAGAGTGGTTGTCATCCTCACAGCGTGAAGCTCTGGGATAGATGACCCTGGGCGTCTAACGTGATGCCACATGCACAGCCTGCTCACACTTCATATCCAAAGTAAAGACCTTTCTTAATCGTGTCTGAACTCACGCCCCCTCCAGGCCAAACTCTAATTTCTCTTTCAAAATATGAGTTCCACAGCTGTCTACCACCCGCTCTGTGCACTTTTAGAGGCATTGCTTTTGCAGAAAAATAAGGGGCTGGGGGCTGCCTTTCCTCTAAGGTACCCCTAGGCAGAGGATGCCCTCCCCTGTCCCTGATGCTTCCCTGTCCTTGGTGATGTGCCCAAGTGCACCCTGGGAAGAGGCCAGGACCAGCAACTGCACAAGTCCTCGTGCTTTCTCAGCAGGAGCTGTGTATGCTCAGTGGGCAGTGGGGTGGGCCAGGCTAGAAGTGGTTGGGACTCAGATCAAACAGAATCACAAGGGCAGGGCACAGCCTCTGGGGAAGGTTGAACAGTAGGTAAGGTGGAGGTGAGTGAGGTCCTTTCTGGCAGCAGGTGGTCGGAACCAGGCACAGAGACGGAGGTTCTGAGCTGGCCTCCAGAGCTCTGGATGAGCTCCGATTCCAAAGAAACCAGGATACGAGGGAGGGAATGTGGTTAGTTTAGGTGAGGATGTAATAAGAACCAGTTACAACTACAGTTAGACTAGTTGGTCACAACCGGTGCTTGTATAGATGAGGACCCTGACTGCCCCTGGAGGCTTCATTCGAGACCTCCTTTCCCACAGGAATGAATGCTCCAGCCCATCAGCCCATCTACTTGGGGGTTGGGAAGTGCTTTCCCAAGGACATCGGGCTCCCCACTGACTGGCACCTGTCAGCAGGGAGGCCATAATGCCTGGCTCTGCCAATGGATCCATTCATCCACAGAGATGCTCAGGAAAGGCCAGCCATGGCTTGCAAGCAGTGTGTTTATCCAGAGTTTTATGTCTGCTCTGGTGCATGGAGGGGATCCCAGGTGAACTTTGGAGTCTTTGTGTTACTGGCTTCAGGGATTTCCAGACTGTAGTGCTACCCAGCTCATCCTGGCCTATACACGATCTCATATCTGACACCTGGATGTATCCATTGTCGGTGGAGCTGGCAAGGAGCCTGCTGGAGTTAGGCTGTGGGTTCCTCTTACACTTTAAGCTTACTGTCCTTTCCCAGGGCAGTGAAACATCTATATAAAATCTTGGAGTTGACGCATAAAGTTGGATACAATCTTAGAGGCCATCTGACCCAACATCCCTCTCTAAGCAGAAATTTCTACTATAGCTTTCAAGATAGGCTCAGGAATTCGCAGGATGGTGGTGGGATGGGAGGATGGTAGGGAGATCGAGCTTGGGACACCAGAGGGCATCACCATCCCTGATGCTTAGTAGGTACTGTCTTCATGTAGTTCCCCTTCGTGTCCCTTCATGACCTCTCTCCAAAAGAGATGGGCAGTGATGACCCTGGGGGTGGCCTCGGCAACTGAGAGGAAATGTCACCTCGCTTGCATTTCTGCTTCCAGACATCGATGAATGTCGCTATGGCTACTGTCAGCAGCTGTGTGCGAATGTTCCTGGATCCTATTCCTGTACCTGCAACCCTGGCTTCACCCTCAACGAGGATGGAAGGTCTTGCCAAGGTGGGTGACGTGACCGATAACTGGAACACGGTGTACGGCGCTAGGTGTCGTCTTCCTCAGAGCCTGACAGTTTAGTTGGTGGGAAGCGCTGTTGTTACGGGGATTTCCTGCTCATCGTCACGGCGTGTTCATCCCCATTGCTGACAGAAACTCGAGACCCCAACCGAGGTTATGGGAAGCGTGTCAGAAAGTACTCTGAGTATTGCTGAGATTAGAAGCATGGCCATCCATCAGCCGGGGCGCTCACGGTTTTGTGGGTTTGCTTGTCTCGGTCTTTGATCAGAAGGAACCCTACTGGCTTTCTGGCTAATCAGAAATTTTCTTGCATATCTTGTAGCCTAAGTTCAATTCCTGGGGCCCGAAGAAAGGGTGGTTAAAAAGAACTCCTGACCCGTGATGAATTGCGAAATACACACGGGCACTCTAAGCAGGGGTTTCGTGGGCAGTTTAGATGCCTCTCTCTACATTTTTCCCTTCGGCCTGTGTTGGGAGGGCCTGTTACTTAGCAGAGAGTCTGGCGGTGGTGGTCACGTCCCCTGATATCAGCAGTCCCCGCAATCAGAATGAAATGAAGGCATTTTCTCGGTTTCACATGATCACTTCAAATACTGATAAGAAAAACAAGCTACGTGCCTATTGTGGTTTTCACATGAAGGTTTCTTCTGCTCAGGAAATGAATGGGGGCCTTAAGACTCAAGGAATGAGCGCAGGTCCTGCCCAGCCTCCAGCTCCCCACTGCCCGCCCCCCCGCCCCGCCCCGGCCCCCGGCCCGGGCCTCCAGGCCCTGGCAGCTGCTCCATCCAGGGTGGAGGCAGTGCCGGAGAAGCAGAATGAGGTCTTTGTCTGGAGTCCGCCACCGGGTTTTGCAGGGCCCATTTCCTTGTCACACCATTTGAGGTCTGGCCGGCAGGCTCCTGGCCAGCTAGATGGGGATGTTATGTCTCCATTAGTTTAATCGTATCTAAATCATCGGATAAACAGGAAGGCATCGGCCTTAAAGAGTTTGATTCTGGCTTCTTTGCAAGTCTCTCCTCCAAAGCTGGTTCTGCTCATTGTTCCAAGAAGTCTCAACTGTTTTTCTTTTGCCAGGAGAGGTCATTTTCTTCTGGGAGCAGAGGCCGGGCTGGGAGGTTGAGGGAGCTGACAGAGCAGGGCCTTTCCGACCCACTGGAGCAGGGAGCAGGCGCCTGGCTCCTTTGCCATTGCGATAAGTAGCTCAGGGCAAAGGCAGGCTTCTCCACGCCAAGGCCTGGGGTTGGAGGTGCCAGCCCAGGTTCTCCCCCAGAGGCTGCTGGGTGTACCCAACACCTCTTAAGGAACAGCCAGGCACAGCAGAGCCAAAAGTCCCATGTGTCCTTGAGGCTTCTCAGGGACAGCCCTGTGACAAGAAGCAGATAATCCACCTGGCAGCGCCAAGTCCAGTAGCAGGCACAGCACCCGGGCCTGGTTGCGGGCACTTGGCCACGGGAAAGTTGCGTCAGCAGGGCCCGCTGGCGTGACATGGGATGCTTCAAACTCTATTCAGCTTTTGTAATCCTGACAGCTCATGGGGGGTGGGGCGGGGGAGAGGGGAGGGTGCTTTCACTCTTCCAAGCATTGTCACGTCTGCTCATTTCACTGAATCCCAACCGTAGCCTTGAGAGGTAGGCAGGGCAGTGTTTGCGGCCCTGCTTCACGGATGAGGAAATCAGCACTCAGTGCGTTAAGCGACGTGGCCAGAGTCACACAGACAAGTGGTGGCAGAGCTGGGAGTAGAACCAGGGGTCCAGCAAATAGGACTGGGGTGCAGTCTGCTCCCACAGGACTCAGGAGGGCATCTGAGCATGTGTGGAACCCGGTACCGGTGGGAAAGGGCAGCCAGGGTCCCAGGGGGCAGGATCTTTGGCTGAGGGCTGAGAGAGAGCAGGACTCACGCTCATTCATCTCCATGTGGCCAGAGTCCGGCCGGAAGCTGAGGACGCCAGTCCTGGCACTCGCCAGTGCCATCCTGCCCAAACCTCCACCCCACGGCCCGGCACCACGACATCTTCCTGGCCTCCCAGGTGGAGAGCCTCCAAACTCCCGTGGGCACCGGGGGAGACTGGTATCTGGCGAGGGCTTCTCTGCAGAGCTGTCTATTGTATGTTTCTTTCTGAAAGCTCCAGCGGTGCCAGGGAGTAGGAACCGTACGGGCGTGGGATTAGCTCTCCTCCTTCAGAAAAGCTTCTCACACTGCTTACCACCAAGGCTTTTAACTGAACACACTCAAACCTCTATTCAGAGTCTTAAGAGGTTTACCTGGACTTTTGAAGGGGATAGAAATTCTCTCAGCCGGAACTTTGGTCATTGGCATAAGGAGCATGGGAGAGGGTGCACTTGAAACTGGCTGGTCAGCTCGTGCTAGTAGAGGGGGCTCCCTCCTCCCCACACCCCCATCCCAGTGAGCTGTGCAGAATGAATCGGGTTTTATGGAAAGACCCCTGACTCACATTCCAGTTCCAGCTGTGCCCTTATGTTAGCATGGGGATTTGGGTACATCTCTCAACCTTAAACAAATATTAATATCTCGTTAATGTATAATTGAGGTACAATAAACTACACTGTTAAAGGTACATGATTTTATGAACTTCAGCATATGTATGCCCCCATGAAACCATACCCACACTCAAGGTAATCAATATTCCATCGTTCCTAACAGTTTCCTTGTACCCCCTCATGGTCTCTCCTTAACCTACTAAACTTATACCATGGGGTAGTAGACCTGAAGCAGGGCTGTTATTTAAGGATTCATCGAGTGCGAGATCCTTCTATAATCAGTGATGTTATTTATGCATAATTATCTTAGCTTGGGTTGCCATGACAACATTCTGTAAACTGGATGTTTTAAACAACAGAAGTTTATTTTCTTACAGTTCTTGGGGTGAGAAACCCAAGATCAGGGCGCCAGCACGCTCAGGTGCTCATGAGGGCTCCCTTCCTGGCTTGCAGATGGCCACCTTCTCTTCTGTAGCCTCACGTGACAGAAAGAGCAAGACCAAGCTCTCTGGTGTCTCTTTTTATAAGGGCGCGAATCTTATCCTGAGGGCCCCACCCTCTGCACCTCATTTAACCTTAATTACTTGCCAAGGCCCCATCTGCAAACGCCATCACCCTGGGAGTTAGGACTTCAACATGAACTTGGGGGTAGGGGGACACAATCCAGTCCATTAGCAATAATAGAGTTGTTATTAGGATTGTCACGATTATCTGTGTACCTGAAATGTCAAAGTCAGTGGGGGTAAGGCAAGAGCTCATTGGGAATGCCATATGGTAGGTGACAGGAAAGGGCAGATGTCACTTAGAAATTCCTGTTGGTGACGGTTGGAGAGTGGCCTTCGTAGGAGGTGTATGTGCAGATCTGTATGTACCTGTGTATGATGTGTATACATGTAGTTTACACTCTTCCCATTTTGTGAAGCCAGAGGGACAGATGGATGGAGCCCTTGGTTCCTCAGTGAGCACATCTGGGGTCTGATGTCTCAGTCCGATAGGTCCTAGATGGAGATTCTCGGTCCCTGTGGATCTGGTCTCCCAGTGGTAGTAGCTTTTGTTGCCGGTGCATTTTTTTTTTCTCTCTCGTTAGTGTGGATGTTTTGTTGTGGGAAGGGTCAATGATATATGTGCTTTGGCTTTCCACAGATGTGAACGAGTGTGCAACCGAGAACCCCTGTGTGCAAACCTGTGTCAACACCTATGGCTCTTTCATCTGTCGCTGTGACCCAGGATATGAACTTGAGGATGACGGAGTTCGTTGCAGCGGTAACGGGCTTTTAGCATTGGCGGTTTCCACCTGCACTAGGGGTAGCGGGGAGGGGCGGAGGGCAAGGGCTTCCTTCACAGGTGTTTCCTCTCATTTCTCAGAAACATCTCCAGTTTGGGACATTTCCCGCTGCCATAGGGTCACCAACACACAAAACAGAGATGAGTTACTTCTTGAAAGGTGGAGTGGAGTCCCACCTCCCTTGTCATTTGACCCCAAATGCAAAAAGCCAATAGAGCTTTCTTTTAGGGTCTGAAATGGGGGAAGAGAGGGAAAGCAGTCACATGAATTTGCATGTTGGTTTATCTGTCCTCACCCAGCACTGATTCAAATCCTGGGGATAGTGCTTACGGAGGGCAGGGACTCAGAATAATAGCATGTCTCATAGGGCAGGGTGGGGAGGGGTGTGTGTGGAATGCATGAGATCGTGTATGTCAGCGCAGACACTCCATGAACTTGTAAAATCTCTACAAACACTCTGTGTAGCTCCAGTCCTGGCATGTGGTGAGCGGGCAGCCAATAGTTCTCGAATCAATGAATGACTGAATGGTGAATGAATGAAATCCTAGTTTGTTGTGAGAACATAGATGTGGCATCTTAGCTGACCTTTGAGAAATCCCTTCCAAGTTTAAGAAGCTGTGATTCTCTGTCTATGCCAGATCGTGGACTCGATGATAATTTTCTTATTAACCCTCGTTAATAAGAAACTTGTAAACTCGTAAATTCCTTGAGAATA
>PVKZ01006126.1:0-39343 GCA_004027375.1 Macroglossus sobrinus
GTGTGTGTGTGTGTGTGTGTGTGTGTGTGTGTGTGTGTCTGTGTATTATTTTTATCTACCCCTTAGTCATCACTTCATTTCATTTTGAAAGTGACATGGTACAGCCACTTTGGAACACGGCTTGTCAATTTCTTGCAAAGCTAAACACGTGTTTTTCATATGACCCCATAACCGTGTTCTTTGGTGTCTTCTCAAAGAAATGAAATACTTACGTCCACTCAAAACCTGCACACGAGTGATGCCAGCAGCTTTATTCATAACTGCCAGGACGCGAACGTGACCATACGTCCCCGCTCAAAACTATGAGCCTTCAAACCATGACAAGACGTGGAGGAAACGTTAAGTGCATTTTACTAAGTAGTAAGCCCGACAGAAAGAGCCACATACTACGATTCCGGCTATAAGACATTCTGGAAAAAGACAACACTTTGAAGGCAGTAGAAAGTCAGTGGTTGGCAGGGGGTGGGGCTAGGACGAAGTGGCAGAGCATGGGGGCGTTTAGGGCGGTGGGACACTCTTCTGTGTGACACCGGAATGGGGGATGCGTGTCGTCACACACTTGTCCAAACCCATGGAGTGTGTGCCACCAAGAGCGAGCCCCAGGGCCAACGACGAACTCTGGGTGGTGAGGATGTGTCCCTGTGGGCCCGCCAGGTGTGACGAATGTGCCCCTCTGATGGGGGATGTGATAACGGGGAGGGAGGCTGTGCACGGGAGATGGGCAGGAGCGTACATCAAATGTCCCTGTCCCATCTGCTCAGGTCACTGTGATCCTACAACTCCCCTAACAGGGTCTATTCAAAATAAAGCAACACAACACAAAACCGCTTTGCCAGAATCGCCAGCGTATTCCATTAATCCAATCAACTCTGTGATGTGTTTCCTGTGATGAAAGGACCTTGGGGGGCAGGGGAGGAAGAGGATCAAACAGCCTCGGTGGACGTACGATCTTCTCTCTGTCGACACGCAGACTTGGAGCTAGCTTGGCACGTCGAAATGTAAACACAGAGGTGAAATCTTTTTTCTAGAAGACGGGCATCCATCTCCTGTTCTTTCTGGCAGAGAGTAGGTTGCGTTTCCCTGGTGCTCTGGGATGCACTGAGCTTTTGGAAACGGATGCTTTCAGCAAAATCAGTGCACAGAGAAACTGCGGGAAGCAAGCTCTATTGCTTTTTAGAAAACAACAAACCCACGCCCAGCGTACACGTTCTAGCTCACGTCTGTAACGTGTGGCCCCTCACAGATCATGTGCCTTTACATTTCCTAGAGCTGCTTTGTGTGAAGAGCACAGCTGGAGAGTGACCGTAAAACCCTTGCACGTGTTATTATACAAAGGGTGAAACACACTTGAGGGATGAAGGATATCTTTGATTAAAACCTCCCACCTGTGCCGTCTACCAGACCACGTATTTGAGACACGCCAGTGATAAGGACAACAGCAGCGTCCCTCAGACAGGCCACCGAGGGGGCGTCTTTGAAAGGACGTGGACGCTCAGAGTGTGAAGGCTCCTCTCGGTGTGTGGTTCTAAGGCAATTACCACATGGATTTACGGGATTTGGTTCCGTGAACTTGGTGCTTTTGGGTAGACGGGGAAGTGGTTGTTTTTGGTAACTGTGTGGTGTTTAATTTATGGAATCACATCCTGATTAGAGCATCCGATTGCTACCACGTGTCCAGCACGGCTAAGCGTTCAAAAAGTTGGCTGAGGAGCCAATAGGCGTAAGTCTGGGTACCACAGAGACTTGGTTCCCGATGGGCTACTTCCTAGCATCTTTGATCTAATAGTTTAGACCCACTGGTGTGTGATACGATGCTACGACAGTCCTTTCTAATCCTCAGCCCACCCAGTAACTTCCCCCTGGTGTTTCTGTGGTTTAATTCATCACCCCCATTCTAGATCCCCCTCTGAAGAAGTGTTCATAGGGTGAACGGGTCGCGATTGGGACGGGACGGGGAGGCAAGGGGGGGTCCACTGCCCGAGCGTGTCTTCGGGGCTCCTCACGACCCCCCCGAGGGCCTGGCAGGATGGCACACCCCATCAGGAGCCCCACATTCTCTGCCCACGGTGCTGGGTCTCACGGCAGCACGCGGGCCTGCCCTCACCTCTGGGTGTAATTGGGGGACAAAATACCTAAAACATGGAAGTTGGGGCAGTGACCAACTCCACTTATCAAGTTCATTTTATTTACGTCAAAACGATTTATTTTGTAAAAGATTTTTCCTTTCTATTAGCCTGTTCGCTGCCCTTGAAGCAAGCAACTCTGGCAGGTACCGTGGGAAGGAGGGGCTTGTTGTATCTCCCTGAACTCACCCTCTTCCAGGCCCGTCTTCACTGCCTGTGGACTCAAGTTTGGAGTTTTAGACATAAAAATATTACGTATATATTTCCAGAATCAACACAAGTTACACCTCCCAGGGGGCAACTTCTCATTTTGTTTTGGATCAGACACACCCTCTGCTTTATGATCCAGTCACTTTTCTGTGCTCTCAACTCCGTGGGACGGAGCTCAGGACGGGGGGGGGGGGTGGAGGATTCTGAGTGGGCTGCCACCTCCGGAGAAGCCAAGGCGTTCGCAAGGCCTTCTGGGGGTGTCCTAGTGGCACAGGACATGGGTTGTGAGTGGAGTCTGCATCAGCGCGTCCATCAACCGGGACAAAATCTCTTCGTCAGATAGATTCACACAGAACTGTGACAATGCGATGCCCTTTGCAACAATAGAACACACACCACACCTTCTCCTGTGTTCCTCCATGCCTCGTTTGCTTTTCTTGTGAGAGCCCCAAGAGCAATGCGGGGTACTTAACTTGTTTTAGAACTGACACTGATACTTGCTGATAACCAAACTTCTCCAGTTCAATTTTGGTCTTTTGATTCAAAAATTGACTTTACTACTAATATCCCCAAAACCTGATGCTTGAATGATGGTTTAGGGTGGGGACACGTGTCCCGTTCACTTGTTTAATCTCGTTTTCTTTCCTCACAAACCTATTTAGATCTTAGCTGCTTCGATGCTTGGGCGTTTTCGCACACACAGCGCCCCGCCCGCTAATAACAGGTATGCCTTGTCCCAGCGCCTGGAGTAAGGCGAGCCTTTGAACAACTTTTAATGCCTTTCGCCCCGTTGAGAAAACAATGGGCAAAAGCATCACTCATTAATATAACTCACTTAATTAAAGTGCATTCAAAGCGTTTTTCCACTCGCACTTGTCTGTGTTAATTTTACAGGCAACCACTCACGACACTAGGAAGAGTGACTTCTAAAATTCAGGTTTCAAGCCCAGCTGGGGGGTATTTAATTCATTCCCAGCCTTTACAGAAGTTCTACACTGAGTTAGCATCTAATTTGAAGTTAGTTATCATGCACTTGAATAGCTTTGCAAGAAAATCTTTGTGGGGTTGTTGGCGAATGTTTTATCTTGTTTTTAACTACTTTTCCTAACTTTCATTAGCATCCAGTTAAGTCCCTAGAGCACGGGTTAAGAAGACAGAACCACGGCGGTTAAAATTGCCTCCGAATTTTGAGACGCTCTCTCAAACTAGGGCCCATAAAATCATCATTTTTACGGTGGTCTGTATTCTCCATATACTTCACAAAACAGCCCTTAACTGGCATAACCTAATTTTAGTGTATATTTTTTGGAAAAATGTAATCCCAGACTATCACTACTATCTTCTTTTCGATGTGAAATATTTTTTAACACAGCCGTCAACTAGTCAGTTAGTTTAGCTGCTTTCTCACGAGACCAGAATGACTATAAAAAGTAGATTACAAAAACATTACACCAGGGAGGAAAGACAAATGTCACGTAACCTCGTCCGTCCACTCACTAGAAATTTCTCCCTAATCTAATACTAAGAAATACATGCATTTTTGATTTAGAAACCATATTTGCCTGATTTTTCGGGGGGGAAATATTGACACCTGTTTTACATTATACCCTTTGAGAAACGGGGGTGGCGTTCGAGGAGTCGGGGTGCCGACTCTAGGCCGAGGGTGGGGCAGCAGACAGGAAACTGCCAGCCTCCCAGGGCTGGGCGGGGAGGCTCTGGGTTCAAGGGGACAGTACAATGACTCCGTGTCAGCCCACGGAGGCTGTGACAATACCGGCCTCGGCTTTCCAGACATCCCTGGAGAGCATGAAAAGGGACTGGAATCCTTAAGGCAGGAGAGTCATGATGTCAACAGGAGATCTTAGAGAAAAGGTTTCAGAATCTGGAAACAATCTTTTGGCCGATTCTCAGTTCAGCCCTTTCCACGCAGCCAAGATCAACACTTGCTCAGCATCCCTTTCTCCTCTCTCACACCTACGCTGTCCCCGAGTCTCTCCGTGAGAAGTGGCACCTGTTTGGGAAGCACCCACAGCCCGATGTCTGTTTACTGATTTGTTTGTCATCACTGTGATCAAGGCAAATGTTAGGATCACAAGTTCTACTGTGAGATTCTTACGTTCTTGAGAAGGAAAAGCATGGATAAGAATGAAGCATGAAAACGTGCATTCTTTATTGGCATTCATTCATTCATTCACACACACAAGGGCGTGGTGGGGGCACAAGCAGCCCTGGCCGCTGCAGGTGGCTTGAGGGGGCAGCACGCGCACCCCACCCCCCGCAGTGGGATTAGGGCATTTAAGGTATAGTCAGACGTGGGTGGGTCTCCATCACCAGGCCCAGCCCAACTCTCCTCTGGGTTTATAAATCCCACAAGTGCCACCCTACGTATTTACACGTGCCACCGCGATACAAACCACCACAGACGTTATTTATTTGGTAACCAACACTGCTCAAGAGCAGCGTTCTTGGATTTTGGGGTATTTTTTTTACACGGGGCATTGAGCTTCGCTCTGCGACAGGGCGTCTCGCTAAGCAGGAGCACCATGAAATCGCCATTACCTTGCTGTTTGCTGCACCCGCCACCCCCCGTTTCTACCGCGAGTGAGGCCTCCCTCCTTCCCCCTCCCACCTGACCCCCAGCCATCAGTGCAGAAGGGACACAGAGAGGAGAGCCCTGTGCTCGGGGGAACCAGTTTGATCCCGCATTGAGGACCAGGTATTCGTCTAGTCTTCAATCTCTTCACAGCGAAGGCGTTCCCATTTAGGTGACTTTAGATGAAGGAAACCACAGATAAAATGATGTGTGTGTGTGTGTGTGTGTGTGTGTATCACGAGTATTTCTAAAAACGGTACGTGAAATGAATGAAATTGCATCTCCATTTTAAAGGTATTAAAGAATTTGTGATAATGCTAAAAAATTACCTTAGGTACTTCTTAGGTTTCTCAGTAATTTTTGCTATCAGATAATTATAATGTAGCCATATAGTCCATTCCGCTAAGAATCATTTGCTGAACATACTCTAAGTACTCGCTATCAAGGAATGAAGACTCATCCCAAGCAAACCACCCCCATCCTTCCCCCGCCAACTGAGAAAACCTTAGATTCTCGTCTGTAAAAGCGTCAGGCTTCGCTGGTAAATATTCCTGAGTTGGTGATGTGCAATTTGCTTCAAACCTACTGCCTGCTTTTGGTGCACTAGGACATGAAGACCCTTTGCATTTGCCTGGTGTTTATTTAGAAAGCCTTACCTCCCTGCCAAGCTCGTGCACACACATGCACACAGCTCGGCACGAAGCGGTGCCCCCCATCGCCCCCCAGGGGGGCTGGGCCACGTGCAGGGACCGCACTGGGCCGTGGGGACAGTGTTCATGCCACCCTCGACATTCCGCCAGGGGACAACCGTTCCACTGCTAAGCACGTAACTAACTCCACCAACCCCTTCGCTGCAAGCTTAACTGTCAAGTGTTTTATCAAATTAACAGCAAAAACAGACTGACTCCACCGTTCTAAGAAGTCGGTAATTTCACGTTTAATACTAGGACCGCCTGGATAAAACCGGGATGGGTTCATGTTCTTGTCACCTTTTAAGAGCAGCCTTTTACCACTTTTCCAACATAAAAAAAGGTGACGATGTGACACGATTGTACGTGAAGGGCCCTTCACTGGAAATGAGATGAGGCTGCGTTCGGAGGCTTCAGAGAATGTGCAGGAAACCGCACAGAAGCTCATCAGTTGGAGTGACATGGGACCGGGACGACTTGTAAATTAGCAGCTTGACAGGTATCTTCACATCCCTACAGAATAACCCATAAACTGTATGATGAGCCTTTATAAGATGGTAGCGGATTGAAGCTCAATCTAGCTCACAATATTAATGCATCCCCCCGCCCTCCGGGGAACAACTAAATTTGTTTAACCTGACTGATCATCTCGGTTATGATTAGGTCACCTATTACCGCTATCGTATACACCGCACCTATGTATAGGAGCTCTGGGAAAAACTAAGGGAATATTTTGACAGGATGAAGTGGTTAAAAGCTTATCTATCTATACAGTTATGTCTTCTACGACAGGGCTCACTTCAGCCCCAAGTTCTAAAACTTTAAACAAAACGTAATGTACAAACACAAAAATGCACCCTAAGAATTTTATTACCCAGGAGAACTAGTTCACAGAAAAGGAAGTGACCGACATCTGTGAAATAAAAAGGCACCCCAGAGCTGAACTAAAGAATTCTGAAGCAGAGGTCCATTCACCTAGGCCGCAGCCGAGGAAAGCACACGGATAGCGAATGAATTGTCTTCAACTGACTTTTGTGTTCCAGAAACTAACGTCACACAAGCTTTCGAATGCCAGCTGCTTGTCCCTTAAACCCCCTGCGGGCCACTCTGACTGCGCTCGGGCAGAGGGTGACAGGGGAGGAGCGTCTGGGCAACACTAACAGCGCTGTCCCTCGTCTGGGGAGGGGGCCGTGGGGGCACCGCCCCCGCCGATGGCTTGCTTCGGGCTGTCGTGGGGAACAGGCCCCCTGTCTCTGGATCCCCCCGTGCCGGGTGCCCCCACTTCCTAGTGGCTAGAACGTGCTGTCTGCCACTTTGTAAAGGGATGATGTCACACAAGGTCAGCAGATGCTTTGCTTTACCATATTTCTCGTTTTCAGGCACTAAATGGTTCAACAGAGAATCAAACTGGTTTCTCAGGGGACGGGTGGGGGGGGGAATTCACGACAAGGGAGCTCCCTGCCGTTTACGCTGTGAGCAGACCGGGGTGACTCCGGAGAAGGACACGCGAGTGTGGAATTAGTAACGCAGACAGGGGCCGAAGGGCGACCGCCTGGGACAGAAGCCGCCCCGGCCCCGGCCCCGTGCCCCCCGTGCCCCCCACCCCCCCGGGGGAAGGGCCCACCGGAGCCACCCGAGAGCGGTGCGCGGCACCGCCAGCTGACAGACGACAGACGGACACGTCGTGCCGGGGTGCGTGTCTGTGGGCACGCTCTTCGGGGTTAGTCCGGGAGCTCAAGCCTTTACGTTCTCCCATCTTCGTTTGTTTATTTGAATTAAACACAGAAAGGTTAATGAACAGACAAAGTCCAGAGTTAGTAGGTTGGTATTATAACATTTATTAAAATAATGCCATGGGGTTAATAGAAACAGCAAAGAACCAAAGAATTAAAATGCAAGCTATGTAAAATCCCAACTAAAACCCAGAAGTGTCTAACGTATTCATTCATCAGCTAGCTAAGAAGCCCGAGAAAGACAAGACGCCCGAGATAATAAAGTACTGCAAAACAATTGGCAATTTTCAGATATCAAAATTGTGGATTTTGCATTTTTGTCTCCTTTTCTCAATCAAGAAAAAAATTCTTTTTGAATGTTATATAACATACATATAAAACAAGATAGAAAAATACATTATAAACTTGTAACAATGGCTGTAAATACATTATCTTACATGTTTCTCATAGGCAATAGGTCGGTTATGGTACATACACAGCATGGAACTACTAAGATAATAGAGAACAGACAAAAAAAACATACATGTCAGCTGTACGGTAACATACGAGCGACACTCCCATCTACCCACGCTAAAAAATCACATAATACTGTCAAAAGAAGTCTTAAAAACTACATATTGTAATAAGAAATAAATTCAATAATAAAGAATGATAATACTGAGAACCAAGGCATTCAGAGATTTCAAAAGTCATGCTTTTTTTTTTTTCAGTTGATCCAAAAAATTGGCAACTAAGTTTTCAAAAGTTTGTTCAGAGCCAACGTTACTCCTACATGTCACACACTTATTTCATCCGTTTTACTTTCTTCCCCATTAAAGACCTTTGATAAACATCTAAAATGTCCAGGTAGAACAGAGTTGAGATGAAGCGGGATCAAATACTGGTATCGTTTTTCAACTACTATCACCTCAAGTGTTTTGAGTGTCGCCAATTTATTCAGCAACCAAACAAAATCAAAATCAAAAAAAAAAAAAAAAAAAAACAATGGCACAGCACAGAGTGTGAATGAGCCGGGACGACTGGGTGTGGGACAGAGAGACAGAGGGGTGGCGCGGACGCCGGGGCGGGCCGACACGAAACGCTGAATGTCTATTGCATAGTAAATAAACCGAAACGCTTTCCGCGTGGGACAGGGTGACGGGCGTCACCTCGCAGGTGCTGGCTGGGCTGGCTGACGGCTGACCTCTGACCGGGCAGGTGTGCGAGGGGGGAAGGGGGCTGACGAGCTGGGGTCCGCTGCCACCTGGCATTTGCCACGTCTGGTACTGAGCACCTAAGGGGCACCTGGGGGTGAGGATGCGGGCTCTGCACCCAAGGAGCTTCTACTGCAAAAGGAACTCGGCTTCACGAGAAAGAGGGAGCTTCAGCTCGCACGAGCTGAGCATGTGTATGCACAAGGATGCTAGCTGTTCATGTTCTTGTAAAGTCATAGAAAAATCGTGTGTGGGAGGGGGCAGCTTGGGTTGCTAAAACCAGCCAAGAGATGGATTCCCAAGTCAGCCGTTGCGGGAGGAGGAATTCTGATTAAGTGTGGGTCAGTTAAAAAACACTGTTTTTTCCAGAATAAAAAAAAAAAATCACAAAAATTCATTTCTGTGAAAATGTTGGCTAAGTATACTCGAGCTCCAATGAATAAGAATCCACATACATCCCCTTCTCCAAATAAAAGCAAGCTCTAGTTTTGTCTGCAAAATGATGTTCCAATCACACATAATTTTTTTTTTTTTTTAATCACAGAAGCCTTTGGGCTAACGTCAGAGAACCGAAAGCCATCCGTTGTAAATTTTCAAAGAATAATGTTTTAAAACGGACTTGTCGGGACGCTAGAAAAATTATCAAATTGGTTTCACAGTATCAGATTTGGCAAATGTGTATCAAGGTTTCAGGTGGCACAACTCAGAGAATTCCAGCCCTCCAGTCACAGGTCTCCCCGGAACCGTCTCCCACGTGCACGCGGGGGCGGCTGAGCGACGGGACGGGCGCGCCCCTTGCATCCGCGGGGAGATGCTGAGCTCACGAGACACACTGGACTCAATGACCATGAAGGAAAATAAGGCACTTTCTTTTCTTTAGACTTATTCCAATACTTAAAAAATAAAAAAAGAAAAGACAAAAAGGCTCTTTTGGTCTTCTGTTTCTTGACAACCACTGGGGAAAAACTCATTTCGTGAAATAAAGGGTTTCTTTGTTCTTTTTCTTTTTTTTTTTTTTTATAACACTTGAAAGTATAAAATGCTACATTTCCAAAAATATATATATTTTTTTCTGCACCAGCACCCTTGTATAGTAAAAGTATCTACTTTTTTTGATCATTTGTGTCAATGCACTACACGTTATCTACAATTTCATTACATGTGTACAGCAAAGAGGCAAGCATGGCTTTGACATCCTTAATGATTTTTTTTTTTTTGTTTTCTATACAGGGAGGTTTAAAAAAAATATTTTTGAACAGTTTGCCCAGTAATGTGACACATAATGCATGTACCTTGTTCTCGTATGTTTTCAAGGAGGCGTTAAGATAAAGGTTCGGTCATGGTAACTCGGATAGGTCTCTTTGTTTTAAAAAATAGTGTTGCGGTTTTGTTGTCTGCGTTACTTTTCACGACTCCTCGGGGTTTTTCTCTCATGGCACGCTTCCACTGCCTCGAATTTTGGCAGGCGATACAAAAAAGAAGGAAAAAAAGGCCGCGGCCGCCCTAGCCAGGGTGAGGGCGCTGCCGTGGCTACAGAGGGCGTCAAATTTTGAATGCGTTTTGAGATTGCTTCACCAAGGACAGGCCTGACCACAGGTGCATGCATGATGCATCATCACACAGTACATTCGGAGAGCTGCGACTCGCTACGAGGACAGAGGGTCCCTAGCGTCCCTCCCGGGCACCGCCTCTGTCACTGGGGAGCGCAGGGGTCACCTGTCCCCCCCTCCCGCTCCACGTGAGGCCTTCTTACCGTTCGCTGGGGGCGGGGCGTGAAAGGGTGATCAG
The DNA here is from genome assembly GCA_004027375.1 of Macroglossus sobrinus. Classification (NCBI taxonomy): domain Eukaryota; kingdom Metazoa; phylum Chordata; class Mammalia; order Chiroptera; family Pteropodidae; genus Macroglossus; species Macroglossus sobrinus. The sequence goes on from PVKZ01006126.1 coordinate 10,330, forward strand.
TGCTGTGGGATGAATTGGGCCTTATTGCTTTGCTACTATTCAGTGCAGTTTCTAGAACCACTTTCACCCGAACAGGAAAAATCAAAACCCCAAAAAACAAAACAAAACAAAACAAAAAACCAAAAAAAAAAAAAAACCAAAAAAAAAAAAAAAACACAACCGAAAGCTGAGTTGAAGGACAACGATCTCTTTGTCTTTTGTTTGGTTAGATGGTAAGACGAACGGACAAGTGCCTCAGCTCGCTGCGCTGACGACAGGCAAGCAAAGGCGATTACCAGTTAACTGATCAGCAGGCAGGCATGGTCAGGTCATCATTGGGTGAAGAGTTCAGAGGTCAGAAGGTCATAGGTTAGTTGCCGGTGGCGGCTGGGTGGTTAGAAACAAAAAACAAAACAAAAAAAAAAAAAAGAAAGAAAAGATAGAGAAGAGATTAGTTTCAGCTAGTGACGGCTTAATGACAACATGAAAAACTACTCACAACTAATAAAAAAAAAAAAGCATGTTTAATTCTGACAAACTGATCGACACCATCTACGGAATACAATTAAAAAATCATGACACTGTCATATCATGATTTGGACGAGTGAAGGAGAGCCCACTCCCACACACACACAAAAAAAACCCCGGTTAACAGGAAAAAATAGAAATAAAAATGTAACTAACGACTAACAGTTAGTAGCACTCAATGGAGGCGGCTGGAAACGATGGGGGGCCGGTGGACAGAATTTGGGGGCAGTCAGCGCGGTTATCCGAGTCTGACTGCACGTAAGAGCATTAGTATTCTCTCGGATGCAAGCATGAAAGCGACCACTAATGATGGATGTGCTGGTTAATCACCGATGACTAACAGAAATGGGCCTAAGCTAGAGAGCTTTCAATGTCCACGAACAACTTGGTTCGACATAAACTCCGGGCCAAACGAGGTTTCTTTTGTTCAATAAACGTTTATTGCTTTTTCCATTATCCTATGTACAAACGACATGGAGTTCCTTGGCCTCATGAGACAAAGCTGCAGTGTAGCAGTGCGGGCGACATCATGGGGACCAGAGAAAGGCCAGGCCCCTGTGCCGGCCAGCACTTTCCAGTTGAAAATACTATTTTACACATGGAGAACACTTATAAAATGCACTTGCATGTAAACACTGTAGAATCCTGCCCTTTAAAACTCTATACTCAAAAAGCTCTAGGTACATCAAAAAATAGAAGGAATTTCTAATGGATACCAATAAGGCATTTTAAAACTACAAACAGCTTTCTTTATTCGATTTCAAAGCTAATTCTCTGCAAATACAATAAAATCTGACATTTCATATACATTCCTGCTTTATATATTTTAAAAGCCACCTGTAAATACTATTTTCTTTTGCAAAATAACAAACAGAACAAAAAAAATCTTAAAAAATTACAGTAAAACATAAAAGTAGTTCTCAAGTGGAAAAGTTACCGTCCCCCAGGTCCTTGAGATGTTCCTTCCTTCCTCGACCTGTCCCATCGGCTCCACCAAACTTGGTCCACTTAACAGTAGTATGATTTTTTTAAGACTCATTCAACAGCTTAATTATTTCTACTATATTCTGAGGTTTGAGAGACTTTCTGTACTGTCGCCACCGTGACTCAGGCAGAGGACACATGGAAATTACTCAGTGCAAAGGCAGACTCTGGACCGCTGCGTAAGTCCAACCCAGCAGGTGTGAGGCTCACAGAGTTTAAGTGATCTGTGCGATGGGCTGCCTCACCCTCACGGAATAAAAAATGCTTCCTACAGTCTACCGTTCAGGAGCGTTTATAAATACTATAAAAATACTGTGTCTTCAGTGTGACCAAATCGTCCCTGAATTTCTTAAAAATAGTGGAAATTTCATTAAAATCAAAACAGCTCTTCCAGAATCAAAGAAGAAAATACATATTTAACATGATGTAATCATACCATTCCACAGGTATGCCAGAAATATAGAATCTTAAAGCATTTTTGATGTTAAAATTCTGATTAAAATTGTATTAAGTTTCTCATACAAATTAGGTAAATAAAGGGTTTTTGGAAAATCGCTATTCAGAAAATTTGATTTTTTTGAGTGTGGACTATAAAACAAAGCGAACTACGATTTATATATATATACCAATACACCTAGAATACATCCTCTGCCACGTCCTGGCCTCCTACGACAGGACACACAGGTGTGTCAACCGTGCAAAATCACTTGTGGTTTATTACAACTAAAAAGTCAGTTGGTCTTTTATAGGCTTCAAATTCAGGGCTGAAATATGTGTAGGGGTGGGTTTATTTTTAGTAAAGAACTAGATATTTGTCCACATGCAGTATTCTAACTGCTCAGACAGAAATTACAGACTTATAGGTCCAAAGGCTGAGTTTCCTTGCATTAAATGAATGCTTATATTAATCTTCCCTTCAAAAGATTAAAAAATAATAAAAAAACCCTCAAAAATAGAGAAAGCAGTAGTATCATAAAATAATTTAAGTGAAGGGCTTCAGACACCTCCCTCAGACCCAATGAGTGCATACAGTGATAGGAACAGCAGTATACAAACAAACTTCTCTTATTTAGAAAAAAAAAAAAAAAGGTAGCATTTCGGTTTGCTGACATTGCATTTTGAATAACACCAGTGACAGGACTCATCAAAACACGTGTAACTACAAAAGGGCCATGCGTGGAATGTGCTGCTGTTTTCAAAAACATTAAAATCTTCCTACTATTCTCAACTATTTCAAGGCACTGGAGTAGTGAGTAGGCCCATAATTATTGTGCTACAACAAAATGCTGAGAAATCTAAAACGGGCTTTCAAGGAAAGGTTAACAGAAGAAGAAAAACTACTTTAAAGTACTCTTTAGAACTATTTTAGACATCGACTATATTAAAAAAAAAACCTTCAAATTATGGAATTATCTAGATTCTTTAAAGGACCTTCCTTCTTAAAAAAAGGTCCCCCCTTCACTGGGAGACTCGCTCTGGTGTGAGAAGGGTGGTTCCACACTTGCACACGACACACCTACCACGAGTATTTTGTTCACAGGTCATCGCTGAGCTCGGGGATCCTATTTAATTTGTTCACTAAATAATCGCTACAAGTGATGTATTAGTTAGAAATCTTCAGGACTCTTTAATTATGTGTGAGGCTAAAAAAATATCATCGGTATCTTTGGAAAGGTATTTCATTCCGATGTGGACAACGGCTGCGTCCGATATTTGTCATCGCTATTTAGGATAACCATGCAAAACAGAGAGGTTTTCCCTAAGTCCACAAGAGATGCGGAACTGGGGTATCAATCCATCACTTCACCCCGCTATCAGGAGAGACTCTGATCAGCTCAATCAGCAGATAATAAATGTGCCACAAGAAAAGCTCGTCAATATCCTTTTCATTCTTGCTTTGGATTCCTATCTTGTGTTGACAAATTCAGGAAATATCAATGTCAACAAACCGAAAAGTTCACTCCTTAATAAAACATAAATAATTTATAAAAGGGTCCAAGGGCATAGATAGGACACAAATGACAAATGTTGACAAGGAGAAAAATGAAGACCTATTTTCCAGTCACAGGTTAGTCAAAAAAAGATACTCAAACAGCTGGATTCATGTCACCACAGAACTTCCAGAGAGAGTTTACCTTTCGATACTAAATTTTAGCAGCAAATGACAAAAATTAAAATTAGATCCATGTTCGAACAAAATGTAATAAAATGGAATTTTCTGATGTATATAAAAAAAAAATCCAACTGCAAAGTTAGCTTCACAGTCCTTACTTTGTGGATGTCAATACTGGACACGTGTATGCTCATGTGGACACAAGTGGCTCAAGTAGGCATGGAAACTAAATCTTCACTTTTCTCCAAGAGAACACAGGAGGCAGAGATTCCCTTACTTCTCTCAGTAAAGCACCATCCGCTCAGTTCATTTTGCAAAACCAACCCACAATTTCAGAAAAAAATCAGAAGCTCAATTTTAGCCAAAAAAAAAAAGATCATTGAAAAAGAATGAAGGCCAAACCAAAAATTTATAAAAGAGCTTCCCAAGTGGACAAATTTACGTTTTAGTAGGACTGACGTCATCGTACGTACGAGAAGGGTTTAATAAGTTAAGATACGAAGGGAGAAAAAAAAAAGAACAATAACAACAACAACAAAAAAATCCCCCCCAAACCCAACCCTTAAAGGTGTCGATCGTTATAAATTAATTTGGAAAAGGAGGAAGGGGCCCCGTGTGCGGGCGAGCGGGCACACGGTCCCCGCCGGGCGTGGCGTTGCGAACTGGGCGGACACCCCCCGCGTCTGAGAAGCGCCGGCCGCAGAGCTACACTAACCTCGGTCTGCGGTCACAACCCTTTGGTAAGGATGGACGCGCATATCGTGCCTCCGGACCTTAGTAGCCACCGCACCTAGTTAAATTGCAATCACCAAGACAAAGTTAGAAAACAGTCACCGCGGGGGAGAAGACAGACATCAACAGCAGGTTCATCATCAACATGGGTTCGGATGCTCGTTGCGACAGAAGGCTCGTGGTGAGACACACGTTAAGGCACAGTAGTTTTAACAGTAACCGTGGTAAGTGGCGTATGTCTGCGTCTAGTAATATTGCATTCCTTTCACACGTCTTGGCCTTAACCCACCGTAGCCGTTTCGTGGATAATCCCCAGTTACAGAGTCGCATGAGCTCCATTAGGGCCCAACAGCTTGAAGCTTTACTAGTCACACATTCACTGAAGCGCCTTTCTCCCAGGACTACGTAAGTAATGCCATGTTCAATGCTGACAAGCGTTGCCTAACCTTAAGACCACTTCCACAGTTTATCACTTAAAAAGGTTTAAAAGCAATTCTTAAAGCCTACAGATTGTGGTTTTAAACTCTGAGTCGATAAGTATGAACTGCAATGAATTAGGTGATTAGTAAAGCAAACAGTATAGTACACTTAGCAGTCAGTAATACTACTCCACACTCCGTGATAAAGGACCGTTACGTGGTGAGGTTACAGACTAAACCAAATTAATGACAGACTTTTACTTTCTATCGGTGTGCAAAAAGTGCAAGTAAGTCACTGACTGCTAGGCTAAGCTTCCCGCCCACCCCTACCCGGAGGCTGCTGAGACTAAGCATGGGTTAAAATTCAGATCGGATGAGGGTTCGGTTAAGACCGTTCTTGAATTCTTAGCCTTTCGTTGGGAAAGCCATACCTAAAGATAAAAGGAAGGGAATTAAAAATTAGTCTCAGTGCAGAATCGATGGTAATACCAATCTCCTCACTGCCACCAACACACGTCTGCACCTGCTCCGAAGGGCCGGCCTCTTTCGGAACAGCAGGATGCGAGACTGGTTCTGGAGCATGCATGTTATCTGTGTGCAAATTTATGAGCGCTTGGCGATCGGAAGTGACTTTCTGAATTCTCCGAGCGGTCCATCAGGATGTCTTTACTGCTTAGGGGGCAACGCGAGAAACGAAGCTGGTCGTAATGGATTTTTGTCGGTTAGGACTCGTTACTTTTCAGCTTACGGATGCCAATGAGGTTATCTGCATAGTCTGCTTTTAATTTTGTCCGTCTTAAAAAAAGCGTTGTAACTAAAAATTTCCCAACACGACAAAAAACACGCTGCTTTAATACGAGAAGCAATCGCAGCGGTGCCTCTAAGCAGTAAACGGGTCCATCGGCCCTCTCTCGTTTGCGATGAGCTACTCTCATCGAGGGTAACTCCACGAGGCCAAATCAGTGAGATCCTGCGTCGCGAGTGCGGGCACGGCGGCCGGTGGCTGAGGCGGCCAGCCGCGGCCCGACTCCTGGCGCGGACGCTGTGCCACAGCAGGGAGGGACCCTGGGGGAAGGAGCAGGCGTGGGCCACAGCACAGAGCGTTAACGGCAAGGAGATCGCAAACGGGTTACATGTTACATGTTATTTTTAAAATGCTTCGAGAAATGTGCAACAGAAACAAGGCTACGGGGATCGTTCTGACCTGGGACACTTTACACAACGGCCTAGAGGTCGATGGAAACACGTACAGTAATGAAACGTGCCTGCTCACGGAACAGAAGGCAGCCGAGTGCGTGCGCACACACAGATAACATACAGCGCGCTGTGGCTTGCTTTCAGCGAGCAAGAAATGGTCAAGTCTAAATCTCTGTGTCCGGGTTTCGTGAAAGGCTTTCGAATTGTGACTAGATGGGTATGAACGCTGCAAAGGAAAAAACCTTAGAAGATCAAAGTCCTAACGGCCAACAGCACGCCTGCAGCACCAAGGCCAAGGGCAATTCAAGGACAGGTATTCGGGCGTGTCTGTCAAACAGGGGGCGGCCGGGAGGCGGCCGGCTCCGCGCGGATGCGCGTGCTAAAGCAGCTGCTGCGTCCCAGTCCTGCTTCCCGTCCCACAAGTCAACGGGCTGAAATATCAGGCATGACTGGCATTTCAATCCACTCTAGAAAACAAAGGCATCAGTGACGTCGTGTCGGGCACACCGCTCTGCTCGCGTGGGACCGGGCGTCTACGGTGGGACCCTGACCCTGACCCTGCCCCGGCGTGCGTGGGACTCGGTGGTGGGCACTCGCTGCTCCCTCCACGCTGGGCCACTGGGATTAAGAACTCCTCTTACGTGAGCCGTCACCTAGGACTGGAGCACTGAGGAAGCCCGAAGCCCGCGGCTGTGGACTGAGGCCCTGCGTGTTTTAAGTGATCGCAAATACTACAAAACGCAGAGACACAGCCGCAGGGTTTAAAAGGTCTCAAGGGACTTTCAGGTAGGAAGTTAAAATGAAAATAAACGTGTGAGACAAAAGGACTCTAACTTCGGGTGGCAGAGCTGGCGGAGGGGGCAGGCCACCGGGTGGGACCCAACACTCAGGAAGACCTGAGACGGACGGCACATGGGAATAGTGCCTCCTGGCGAAATGCTCACAGCGAATTTCTCCATCCAGGGTGGATGGGAGTGAGCCAAGGGGATGGGAACGGATCTCAGGTGCAATGACTGAAAAGGGGGTGGGCGGGGGGAGCCTGAAATCAAACAAAGCTCAGCCTTCGGTCTTTGCCTCGCGAAAACGGGTCCTGCCTCTTTAAAACTAACGCAACGGCCTCGAAGTCTGGGGCGGCCCACGTCCTGCAGAAACACGGCCAGCGCACAGAGACAGCGACTCACCTAATACGCCGCTCGGTTCGATGGGGTACTCCAGGATGGACGTGGCCGGGGCCAGCGTGTAGGGGTACTCGTAGGGCGTGTAGATCAGGCCGGCCTCCGGCCCTGGGGGGACTATTGCAGCAGTCGGGTGAGGGGTGCCGTTGGGCATGACCGCGGTCTGGATCTGTCTGATCAAAGGCATGATGGTCGGGCCGGCCGGCGTGGGGGTGCGCAGGGCGGCGGGCGGCAGCACCGGCGCGGGCCCCGTGATGATCCTGGGGGCGGCCTGGGCCGTCGCTGCAAGAGAAAAGGCAAGGGCTGCTACAGTAAGCAGAGAAATTGAGAAGGAGGCGCAGAGCAGCGGTGCAACACACAGAGAGTGGGAGGGGAGCGGGACAAAGGAAGGAAAAAAAGCAGGGAAGAAGAAAAACAAAAGGAAATCATTAGTCCATGCGCTGATCACACCAAAAAAAAAAAAAAAGAAAAAAAAATGCCCAAGCACACCAATCCAATGCAAACAGCTCCCCCTTTCCCAACGAGATTAATAAGTGTACAAAACTTAAAAAGCCACTGTAAAAAAAAAAAATGAACAAAGCATTAAAAAGTTTTATCGAATATACGAGCTAAATATCTCTATGGTTTTACGGTCTCCCGAGACTACAGGTGCGTGCAGAAGCACAGGAAAACACTTGCATCGAAGGATGTTAAAAAAAAAAAACAACACATTTTTAACTGGAGTTCCCAGAAATACAGTCGTGATATATTTCTGGAGAGGAGTTTCAGTTTCACATTAAAGAATAATTTTTATCGTATTTAAGTCAAGTCACCACTAGCTATCTATACATTTCCTGCATATGTAGGAATTAACTTCACAGATGAACAACAGAGCAAATGTGTCATTCCCAAGCATGTGACTATTAATATAGACTCAATCTCACTATAATCTGAAGCCAACCACTTGGAAAGGAACCACTTACAAACCCACCGGCTTTTCTACGTTTTGGAAAATTGGCTAGAACTCTCCAACTCAATTTCTTTTAAAAAGGTAGTCATTTAAATATGTTCTATTCATATAAATGTGAAAATCTTAAAAGACTGTCTCAAAATATAAATTCCATATTTAGTTTTAACTATAAAAAGCAATCCTCTCTTCGTTTATGAAAACATACACAAAAACACAAAAGGAAAAAACGGATTTGAAATCGTATCTCCTACTGCTCTCTGTGAACTCACATAAAAAATCAATGGAGGAAAAATACTGAAGAAAAAACATAGACGTGAGGAGAAGGAACAGCACCCAACAGAGGATCACTGCGCTCACATTCCCAATCAATTGTAAAACGTTTGGAACTGTTTTCTCCTCTTCGTAAACGTAACAAAATAAGCGAGAAGTCTTATGTATCTAGTTAACAGAACAGGAAATTCCTTTAAACTCTTGAATTTAAAAGAAAAGTTTATAAAGTTGAAATTAAAAAAAAATCTATATACTTTATAAAAGCTCATCAGAAGAAAAGTGTGTAAACTCAGAACTTAAAGCATGCTGGCACATAATACAATCGAGAGAGTGTCCTCGATTTGTGACAGCAGTAAGAATGGGACCGCCAGCCTGGCATGGAGGGACAGGCGCTTCGACTGGTCACTGTCGCTGCCCGGGTGCTGTGAGGCCCAGGGAGGGAGGGAGGGAGGTCGGTGGCCCGAAGCTGGGGCAGCTGGGCCCGGCCCGTCCCGCGCTTACGTGATTTGATGTTGGCGTCCCTGTAGGTGCCGTTCAGAATCGCGAGCTCCATCAGCTGCATCTTCTTCAGGCTGTCCTCGCCTTCCGCCTGCACGAGGGGACACAAGAGCAGAGCGCACTTGAGACGGTCCCCGCACTACGCCACGGCTGCAACGGTCCCCGCACCACGCCGCAGCCACGACGGTCCCCACACTGCGCCGCAGCCGTGACGGTCCCCGCACCGCGTCACAGCTGAGTCGGTCCCCGCAGCACGCCGCAGCCGCGCGCGCCGCAGGACGGGTGTGGGACCGCGGCCGGCGGTTTCCATCTGGGAGGGAAGGCGGGGAGCAGAGGCTCTGGCGTACTGAAGCCCGTCCTCTCTGTCCTCTGCCTGTCCCCTCTGTCCTCTGCCCGTCCCCTCTGTCCTCTGCCCGTCCCCTCTGTCCTCTGCCCGTCCCCTCTGTCCTCTGCCCGTCCCCTCTGTCCTCTCCCGTCTTCTCCCATCCTCTCTGTCCTCTGCCCGTCCTCGCCCCGTCCTTTCTGTCCTCTCCCCATCTTCTCTGTCCTCTGCCCGTCCTCGCCCCGTCCTCTCTGTTCTCTGTCCGCGTCCCGAGGTGGCAGAGGGCACGGGGCCAGAGCTCATCCGACCCCCTCACGTCTCCCCCAGACATAAGCGGATCGGGGGGCGGGGCGCCCCGAGATCACACGTCTCTGCCCTCCACGACTAGAAAGGCACTGGGGGACCGAGCCCGAGCTCCCCTGCGGAGAGGCAACACCCACGGACGTCCCCAGTCCTGACAAGGACGCGGAGGGCACGGCGGGCGCCGAGGGCCGCGCAGCCCGGCGTCTACACCCCGGGCTGCAGCTCGCGCGCAGTGAGACTCCGAGTCCCAGTGCCACCGTCGGTGGGGACCCGGGGCGCCCGCGCCGCTTGGCTCTGCGTGACGCTGCCCCCTCCTCCCCGCCAGGCCCCCGGGACGGCGCTGGCCAGACCCGCCCGCTCGGTCCGGTGCTGCCCCTTCTGCACTGTGTGTGAGGATGGCACACCACACGCTTCGGCCGTGCCCAGCCTCCCCCCAGCACTCCTGACATGCTTCCACATTACCGCCTGGACCAGCGGCCAACTGGTTTTCGCAGCTGAATGCTCCTGTACTTAGCCTTCCTTCTGCTCCGGACATTGGGGTGTTCCTAGAGTTTGGATTTTGTGAATAAAGCCACCGTGAACATTGCTGTCCAAGGCTTTTTTTATGAACACCACCTTTCATGTCTTTGGGATAAATATCTAAGTGGGATGTGGCTGGCTCGTAGGGGATAGGTGAACACGTGTCTAATATTCCACACGAGAAACAGAACGTGACGGTTACTGAACCACGGCGAAGAGCACCTTTACCTCTGAAACGTGTACCACTGAAACATCATGGAAAGATTATCAAAACATCCCAATGCACATTTTTTTCCTTGGAAACGGAAAGGTTTTACAAATACAGATTTAAAACTCACTACGACAATGCAATTCATAATAGAGAACTGAAAAAAAAAATGTATGACTACCTCCAAATCATTAAAAACGTGTCCATTAATAAAATAATGTGACCCACTGCCTCACTGCCTCCCAGTTACACACGACCCTCACACCCTGTGCCCGCCCTCTGACAGCCCGCCCCGGCCACGGTCACCTTCGGGGCGGCCCTTCCTATTCCCACGTGCTCCGTACGGATCCCCTGGGGACACCCTTCTGCACAGCCATCCGTTACCTCGTCTTCTCTATCTCTTCGTGTCATTTTTAGGAAATTCTGTATGACCTGTGTGCATAAGTTCATCCATAGCCATTCTTCTTCACTGCCCTCGCTGCATTGCCAAAGTGAACTTGCTCAATACGTTAAAAAATCGACTTACTTTTCTATAAACGGGAAATGAGTATCAAAGACTTTGCAAACAGAAAAGAAAAAGTATGTGACAAATTCGACTGTAGAACAAGGCTGAACAAGACATCAGTAGAGAAGAGAGAAAAGGAAGAGTGACCAAAATGGATACAGAACTTTAGCACCAATCCTCGCTTGCATCGGCCTGTCAGCTACAGGCAGCTCCGACACAGAACTTAACTGGCCTGATTTCAATGGAGGGTTTGACACGGGCAGGTGGCCCAACGGGCTGTGTCTCTCAGGCTCGTTCCGCTGCTTCAAGGACTGACTCTGGGGGCAGATGAAGAGGCCAGGAGTGAGCTCTAGTCCAGGCCGGGAGACGGAGGCGGATGAGCCGGACAGCAGCAGATGTGACCACCGAGACGGGGAAGGGAAGTTAACTCGACGGGACTTGACGACCAGCCGGATGTGCAGAGTGAGGGGAAAGGGGACATCAAAGGATGATAACGAGGTTTTCAGCTTCGCAATGCACGTGTCCAGTGGCTCCGTTTACTGAGCAGATAGCAGCTGAGCGACGAGGAATCACGTGTTAAGCTCGCACCGCCTGTTCCAGACACCGGAGTGGAGACGTCAGGCGGACAGCTGAGCATGCATCTGGGCTCCACAACCCCAACTCGCCCTGGAAAGCTGGGACAGCAAGTAACGCCCCCCTCCCATGACGTTTCCAGAATATCTTTCTCCAAACTTAGTTCCCCACGGAGCTGCTGCAGGCTTGGGGCTCAAGTGACACTGCCCCTCTGCCCGATGCCGTGTCAGGCTCCCACACCCGAGGCCACGGGGAGGGGCGCGAACAGGAGCCTGGAGGCCTGTCTGGGGCGGGAGGGGCGCCTCCCACGACAGCTGTTCTCAGCGTGCGCCCTGCGGGAGGTGGCTGCGTGCGGGCTCCACGGGTGCTCCCTGCACCCCGGGCCAGCTGCACCGCACTCCCGCATGCGCGGGCCACGGGCGGCTGCAGCGGCCAGCGTGTGCGCCCCTCCGAGCTGCCGACGTTCGGGGATCACTGTCAGCGCTCTCAGCCCCACCTCTAACCAGAACCTTCTCTAGTGTCCGAGGTGCAGTAACAGTGCCAATCTCAATCTGAATCTCTCAATCCTCTGTCTGTCTGTCTGTCTCTCTGTCTCTCTCATACACACACACACAGGCTCATCTGTTCCTCTGGCATCCCTCCCATCAACATGGTGAGAGACGATGCTATTCGAGGACCTGCCGGGCCTACGGTGCTTTTCGTTGTCCCGGACGCAAGTGGGTCCCCATCACTACGTCACAGAATCTGAACTTCCCACATGGCATTTCTGGCCACACCAACTTACTTCCTCTCTTTGTTTACGTCACCAACCCCATTTCGTGTCAAAAATCTGTGTGGACTCTACTATCATCTGCTAAGTATCTCTGATTAGTAAAAGGTTCTTGAATCCCATGCTCCTTCTTCTTCCCAGCCTTCGATGTTCTGTTAGCAAATGGCTAATCAGCACCCACTACGGTACACTGTGTCCAGTCTAACACAGGAAGAGTGACGTTCACCAGTCACAGAGCGTTAGAGAAATACATAGAACCATCAGCGGAGCCCGGTGTAGACAGACCCTGGAGACACCGCGTTTGGCTGCAGACCACCGCCATAAGGCAGACACGAGAACTTTCTGGTTTTGCGGTGCCTATAAAAGTGACGTTCACACTATACTGTACCCTGTTAAGCGTGCAGCAGCATTATACTCAAAAATTAAAACTACTTCATTGGTAGAAAGTGCTAACCATCATCTATCTGGGCCTTCGGTGAGCTGTAATCTCTTGGGTGGCGACGTGTCTGGCCTTGACGCTGATGGCTGCCGCCCGATCAGGGTGGGTGCTGGCTGCTGCAAGCCGGAGGGGCCGGGCCATTTCTTAAAATCAAACAACGACGTCTGTCACCCGGAACGACTCTTCCTTTCGTGAACGATTTCTCTGGAGCATGTGATGCTGTTTGATGGCATTCCACCCACAGGAGAACTTCTTTCAAGACCGAAGTCCACCCTCTCGAACCCTGTTACTGCTCCATCAGCTGCGTGGATTTAAAGTTCTAAGTCCCTTATTGTCACTTCACCGGTAGTCATGGCATGGTCACCAGGGGCAGATTCCATTGCCATACACTATTTTCTTTGCTCGTCCATCAGAAGCGACTCCTTATCCACCAGGTTTTATCGCGAGAGGGCACCATCATCACACCTCACCAACCCTGCCCATCCTCAGTCACTTTCTCCACGGGAGCCTTGGACTCCTCAGCGTCACCCCTTCTGCAAACTTGTTAATTGTGTTACGTGGACCTCATGAATCACGAATGTTCCTGATGGCACTTGAAAGGGGACCCTTTCCCAGAGGTTTTCCATTTGCTTAGTCCAGATCCACGAGAGGACTCGCCATCTATCCGTGGCAGCTGCGGCCTTGTGACACGTATTTCTTAAATAAGAAGATCTGTAAGTCGAAATCACTCCCTAATCCCCGGGCTGCTGCACGGATGCTGTGCTGGGAGGCAGGAGAAAAGACGCGCATCTCGCTGTGCACCTTCGGCAAAGCTCGTGTGGTCAGGCCCGTGTGAGCAGCACTATCTGGAAAGGATTTTTATTTTATTTTATTTTTTGCTGAAAAGTAGGTTCCCATAGAGGGCTTAAAACATTCAGGAAGCCACGTTATCACTCGGGATGTGTTCATTCCGTTTTCGGAGCACCGGGAGAGCAGATCTGGCAGAATCCCTAAGGGTCCTAGAACTTTCGGAACAGTCAATGGGCAACGGCTTCGCCTCACCGACATCACCGGCTGTACCAGCCCCTGACAGGGAGCCGGCCTGTCCCCGAAAGCTCTGAGGCTTGACTGTGGAAGTCCTAGATGGCGTCTCCTGCCAACAGAAGCCTGTCTTGTCTATGCTGACACCTGTCATTTGGTGCAGCCACCTCCATGAATTACCTCAGCTATCCAGACCTTCTGGATACCCTGCTGCTCCACCTTGCACTTTTGTGGAGACCACGTCCCTCCCTGAACCTCACGAGCCAACCTCTGCTGGCTTCAGACTCTCCGTCTGCAGCTTCGTCACCCCCCTCGGCCTTCGCAGACCTGAGGAGCGCGCGGGCCTTGCTCTGGGTCCGGCCCTGGTGTAAGGGGACGTTGCGGCTGGTCCGATCCTCTGTCCAGATTAAAACGCTCTCTGTGTCAGTAACGAGGCTGTGTTCCCTCCTCGTCATTCGTGTCTCATGGGACGTCACTCTGTCTGCCGTGGCTCCTGGCAGCTTCTGCACGGAGCACATCGTGTCCGGCTGTCGATCCGCAGTGCGAGACGTGCGACTCTCCCCCTTGCGCAGGGGCTGCGGGAGCTGGCCTGACCCCGGCACCGCTGTGTGGGGGGCCAGGGCATGGACCAGAGATGGGGCGGCAGTGAGGACCCGGAGAACACCCAGGAAGGCCGTCTGCGGCCACGGTGCATCCCACGATGCGCTGACCCCATCCCGCGAGTGACATCAGAGATTGGAGATCACAGACCGCCACGGCAGACAGAACGATGACGGCCACGTCTGCAACGCTGCGCGAATCCCCGGGGTGCAATGCGGGCAGCAGGGACGCGCGCCGCTGGGGACAGCGCCGCGGCTGTCGGCGGGGCGCGGGGAGGCCCCGAGCAGCCAGCGAGGCTCACCGCCCTGTGCTGACAGACGCGTGGGGACCGCCACGGCCGGGTGGCGCAGCAAAGGTGACTCAGCATCATTGCTTCGCCGGTGAATCGGCCTGGTTTTTCTTCTACAAAGCGAGCGAGCCATCAGTTCAGGTGACGCGCAGAGATGACCATGAAAAACCCACGGGTCAGAACGCCGAAGACGCAACGCGGGGAGAATCGCGGCGTCTTTTTCTAATCCGCGTCACACTGCCTGACGGGCCACGCTCCCACCGTCCTAACACGGGTGGCTGCAGACTCACAGCGGCTCCACTCAAGGTTCTGACTTTACGGCGGGGGGACAGTGGTGTCCATCCAGCAGAAACCGTGCTTTGCGTTCTGGACATGGCTCCCCCTGGGCTAGCGGTGCGCAGCACGCCATGTCGCGGTGAGGCAGGACAGCGGCGAAAAGCCACAGGTCCCGGCCGGTCACGGGATCGAGGGCACACGGGCAGGACTCCACAGGGCACGGCCACCCCGGCCCCTCGGATGCTGTTTTCACACCCCACCATGTGTCAACCCCCGCAAGAGTCCCCTGCTTCCAGTAGGAGGAAGAGGAGGCCAATTACTCTTGAGAAAAGACTCAGGGCTGCTCCCCAGCCCGGGGCTGGCATCAGCGCTCTGAGCACACGGAGGGGGGCAGGGCGGAGCAGTGATGCCCGCGAGGTTAGGCGCATTAAGTGCATTTCGACTGAATGGTATTTGTCATCTTACGATGGGTTTTTCAGAATGTGACCAACCCCACTGCAAGACGGAGAGCGCCTGGACCTGGGTCCGCAGCAACAACCTGCCACAGATGAAGCGAGGCGAGGCAGGGCATCAGCACGAGGCGCTCTAATCAGGAAAGCTTAGGAGACTCCAACACACGTACACACACAACATTACGTGAACGACATGAACTTTTTAAAAAATTAATTATTTTTTATGGTGACGTTGGTTAATGAAATCCAGTAAGTTTCATCTGTACCCGTCAACAGTAAGGCATATGTATATGTATATGTATATGTATATGTATATGTATATGTATATGTATATGTATATGTCTATATATCTATATCTGTATCTGTATCTATACCTATATCTATCTATCTATCTATCTATCTATCTATCTATCTATCTATCTATCTATCTATCTATCTTTACACTGTGTGCTCACCCCCCTTAGTTAGATTTCTTTCTGTCACCGCATATCTGACCCCCTTTACCCCGTCTACCTCCCCCCTCCTCCCTCCCCACTCCCCTGTGCTAACCACTAGTGCACTGTCCATGTGCGTGCGTCTGTCTGTCTGTCTTGTTCATGTATTGCATGTAAACTGTGTGTTTCTGGAACTTTCCCGTTACTATTTTCGGCCCACGCTGACAGAAAGCACGCAGAGTGACAGTGTGGAGCAGGAGGCCTGCTCGGTGAGAGGTGAGACCGGAGGCAGGCGCGTTGCACGGATCAGGAGGGACACATGAGGGCATCCCGAACCGAAAGGCTTCCAGTGGGGTGCAGGCAATGCTTCCTCACGGCTACACACCACGTGCCCGACTGCGCATTACTGCTTTTGAATAAATACCAATAACTTACATTTACTTATTCACTCTCCACTTTACTCCATAAGATGTACACGCCGCCAAAACCTGTCCTAAAAAGGCTTTTCCAATGAATGTTGTCAAACAGAATTATGTGTATTAATTTTATGGCCCGTTCAATAACTTTAACAATCTAAACAACAACAAAAAAACTGCTCATCGAATAGAAAAATGCCACTAAGTTCTTTGAATAAAGGCTCAAGTTGGAATTTTTCTCAGGCATCTTCAAGTAAAAGCTATGATTTCCCCACTTTTTCTTTTCTATGAAAATTGTCTACTGAGATTATATTAGAACACGCTATTTCAGTAACGACACTACACACGCTATTTCAGTAACGACTGCTCTCTCTGTCACAGGTGGCTCTCACCTGACGAGCTCGCCCAGGAATCCCAGAGGGAGATCAGAGTGCCTGCTACTGCTGGTGCTTCGACTCAGTTTTACTACTGCTGCTTTTGGACATTTTCTGTGTGTGTGTGTGTGTGTGTGTGTGTGTGTGTGTGTGTGTGTGTGTGTGTGTTATATGTAGCTATATGTAAGGCATGTGTATGAGGACATATGTATGTACACCATACAGTTTCTAAAAGTCACCTCTACTTTTAGTCTTCTCCTCTTTATCATTAAAATATCAGACATAAAACACTTAGCATTCTCTTAAATGTTAGATTTCCAGTGACAGATTTTTATACGTAAAGTGCCTCTCATTTATAAGACTCAGAAGCCAGAATGGGGTCACGTAACAAAAGCAAGCTTTAAAAGCTGCTGAATGCTCTTTCATGCAGGAACACCGGGAAAGGGGAGGCGAGTGGCTCAAAGACACTGCTTGTACTTACAATCGTGACAAGTCTCAGTCACTGCTCCACCAGGCTTTTACGCGACAGAAGCATCTCCTCACGTCAACAGGTTCTAGCGCTTTAAATCTGTATAATTACGACGAGGGGTGGCACCATTCTTACCACTGGCATTCAGTATACAAATTGGTACTGGTCTTAACAGATGAGTTTTCATGGTAAGCAATGAAATCGGGGGGCAATGCCCTAGAAAATGTGCACACACGCTGGCTAACTCCTGCACTGGTGGTTAAAGCGTCTCTTTTATTACGATGGTTGGTGCTTTAATGATCTGGTATGAATGTTTAAGACACAATTTGCTGGTGGTGAAAAGAAAGGCAGCAGCTTTGCTTCCCCGAGTCAGAAATATTTTAACACTGGATCTGTCCCCTTACACAGTGATTGGTTTTATAATATTAAATGTAGAGCTTTCTCAAAACCTTTGATCACTAAAAATTTCCACGGGAAAAAAATAAATTAATGTTGAGTTTAACATTCTCCTGATTTCTCAGAAAAAACTCTGCATAACTGATGTGTTGACTGCGTATTATCAGGAGCCCACTTCTCCGTCTGTTACGGAACAGACTGCACGCAACACAGTGGTGTACACAACACGGTTGGTTCAAGGAATACAAGCAGAGGCTTCAAACACCGGTTAAAACAGTGCTGTGCTGGATTTTTTAAAAAATAGCTTTTTAAAGAGGTTACGAATGAGAAAGTGAAAACTTCTACTGTGTATGAACGTGCAATATTTAAAAACCGTGACGAGTACTGCGTGGTGTTTTTAGGGAATAAGCTCCCTACTTGCTGATTTCAAACTGTTCAAAGCACTGGATTACTCAATCTTCCTTGTGGTTTTCCTGAGCCTTTTCCCAGCTGAGTTTCTACCGTGAGAGCTCCCACCCACCTCCTCCGCGCCCACTCTGGAGGTCGCTATAACACACCAGCAAACAAGAGTGTTCTGGAAGCTGCAGTCATGTCACGTGAGCGGAGGATGAGTGGGCAGAGGAGGAAGGGCAGGAACGCAGGTGGAAGGGCAGGTGCACACACCAGTCGGAGACGGGCCACCACCGTCAGAGTTTCTACCGCGCAGGGGAGGAGGCCGGGGAGCCCCCGAGCCAGGAGCGTCACACTCCTGCACGTGAAGACGGCGGCTCAGGCCACAGGGAGCAGGCAGCAGCGCCGGATCTGGTCCAGGACTGGACACAGGGGAGACGGAGCCCTGTGCTTACTGAAAAGCAGACGCAGAGAGAAGACGGGGAGGAGAGCGAGCAGGGGAACAAGGTAAAATGAGGAATGCACGATCCTGGGCACCTAACGGCTTGCACATAGAGGCGGCAATGGAGGCATCGCCATGGGAGGAGGGCGAAGAAAATGTGCGGCTGGGATGGCTGTGAGTCCTCCAGCGGGAGGGGGTGGACAGACCAGTGATCTGGAGTTCACGATCAGAGCCATACTGAAGAAAGTAACAACGGCAGCGGTCCCTGGAGATACGGTTAGGGTAGAATGACCAAGAAGAACAAACTGGAGAGGAGATCACTCTAGAAAGTATCTGCTTTTACAGGAAACATGACATTTCTGAAGAGCGAGCATCAAATGATCAGCTAAGTAACGGGCGAGCTCGTTAACTTTGTCCTATCCTCGTTTACTTTCTAAATCTAAACCTCTGTACTCACGGAAGTCTTGGTTTCTTGCCTGGTCAATAGCAGTTTCTCAACACAAGTTTGTGAAGTGGCTTGCTTTTTTGACAGTCATGAAAAGAGTCTTTTAATCTCCACAAATATATTATAATTTCGTTGATTCGGTTATCAAAGTATTTAATTTAAACAGAGTATATTGCCATCATTCGCAGGAGAATTCATAAAATAAATATCACAGAGCAAGCAGATTCACAAATCTGCTGGCTTACCCAGAGATACAGTCTACCAAGGGGTTTATCAAATTAAGCCGATGCCATGTCAGTTTAAAGACAGAACTTCAAAACAATTCAATTTATATTTTATATATGAATCATGCATTAAAGATGAAATGTTTTCCCCCACAAGGGCATTAAAGGTCAAGGGAATTCAAAACACAACACATCTACCAACATAATTCTGTAATATAGGCTTCAGAGTAATTCTCATAAAGGAGGAGACTCATTACTTAGTGTCGTTTTTGGAATTAAATTTTTCAGAATTCAGTTATCCAAAATGCAGAAGGAAATCAAGCCAGAAGATGAGCTATCAAGTAAGTGTGTCTGAATCAATCTTGATATAATACTGAAATGCTCATCTGAGTCACTAATTACACTACCAAAATCCACAATGGCAGTGTATTTTACTCATAAATATCACAATACCTGAAATGTTTCAAGAAATATTAAATATAAAGGTTAAAAACACAAGCAAGTTAAATAAAATAAGGAACATTGGTTTTCTTCACTTTTTGCCAATTCAGTTTCAATATTCATTAATACAAAGTGAATAAATTACAAATGCTTTGCCTACATATAAGGAACATGATTCTACTTATCAACCATCAGTAGGGCATGCAAACAAATTGAAGGGATATATGAAAAGAACTGAACTAAAGAAGATACAGTGAGAAATCACTTTCTATTAATTATTTTTATTAAAAGTTTATTTTAAATTACTTTTAGAATAGCTGTGTAGGATACCATACCTTTAATAGGAATATATATATATTTTTAAAAACTAAAATGCATTTTCCTAGCCAGTGAGCAGCATATTTACTTATGAGATAGGAACATTAATATTTAAGAATATACAGGTACAAGCAAGTATAGAATGATAAATCCAAGATGCAAATTCCGAGGGATACGAGGAATACAAGATTAAAATGGAAGGACTTCCTATATATAAATTGCAAAAATAAAAAAAATATATATATATATTGCTTAGGGAATAAACAGATACTACCCTATTATTCTGTGCCCAGAATTTCATTCTATATTCTTAACACTTCAAATTGAAAGTTATACGCTATCTAAAATTTTTGTCTCAAAATTTTGTATTTGGAGAAGCTCCTCCTCAATCAATCCTTATGAGAATCAAAAGGACGTTTTTCACGCGGAGCTTATATCTGTGAAAGCTTCATCAGTTGCCCTGGACAAGGCGTATTTTATTATCGCTACCGAGGACTCTTGAAAGCCGGACCCACGGCCAGACAGAGCAGAGCTCACTCCGCTCTCGGCGATCTGTAGAAGTTTGGTACGGAAGGGACTCAAGTCCTACACCTTGTCACCCTTCTTAATCTGTCCATAAGGACAGCTATCCAAAGACATGCGACTTTCGATCATCCATGAAAATGGGGGCCGGGAAACGCTCCCATGCTGCCCCGGGGCCGCGGAGGGGCAGGGCGGGCAGCACAGGGGAACCACGTGGACGCACAGCGCACACGCTGAGCGCATGCGCCCTGAGAGGCGTGAGTCAGCACGTTTCAACGTCTGTGCGTCCTTCTCTCATCACGTCCCCAGGGCCACGCCCACCCGCATCCCCCTGATGCGCACGCGCGGTGCAACGTGTGGGCTGCTCCGCCCGCAGGCGTCCCGAGAGCGCTCGCAAGGACTTCTGGGTAGTCTCTGCATTCCAGATTTAAATGAGATTTTAGGAAATCATAATTCAGGCCCAATCCCGCTGATCTCGGAATCTAAGCAGGGCCGGGCCTGGTTAGTACTTAGATGAGAGACCACCTAGGAAGACCAGGTGCTGTAGGCTTAAAACATTTTTTAAATTTTTAAAAATTTAAAAACATAAGGGATTGTAAACTGACAAGGTCCTTGCAATCTGTGAGGTCAACCAAGGGTTGCCGCCCCTAAAAAAAAAATAATAATCTTATCTGTCATTGAGTCAAGTTTTCTGAACTTACTAATTAACGTTCAACAGTAACCTTAGAACTAAGAATGTCAGACTACTTTGCTATGTGGTTATACTTTAAGAAGTAACGATTCATATATAAACAAAATATACTTATGTACTTTAAAAGTATCGTACACTTCCTGAGTCAATCACTGCATACCTGCATCTCCCTGGGACACATTTCTGAAAAGATGCACCCACATTTTCTGGCCAATAAGGTTAGCAACCACCAAATAATTACTTTCCTTAAGACCCTGGATCCCAGCAGCCTGAAAACATTCACAGACTCCCCCAGAGACCTTACATATTGCGACAAAATATTTTACAGTCTCAACGTTTTAAATGTCACGGAGTGTTTTTCCTGGAACGCGGAGCTAAGCCAGCCGTGCGAGACTACGAGCCCGCTGTCGGGGGCCTTCTCGCTACCCGTCCTTACACTAACACCCAGGTATCCGAGACAGCGGAGAGGTTAAGCTCTCTCTGAAAATATTTACGTGTGTCCTGAATAATCCCGGTTATGAGCTTTAGTACCTTATCTGCTTTCTGCGCAAAAAAAAAAAAAAAAAAAAAACTATAAATGAAAAGGATAAGATAGGAAGAGAGATGATGATGCTGGAGATAGTCTTATCTGATAAGACTAAAGTTCATCTAACTTTGTGAGACAACTGGGACAAGTGGAGAGAGATTTATCAACATGCACTGAGAAATAGTAAAGCTCGTATCAAGTTAATTATTTATTAAAACAAAACAACTACTCCAATAGCATCACTTGATATATTTAATTTAGGAAGGGAAGATGATATCTATAGAGTTTCATCTTCTTTCCTCCAGAGATTTGGACTAACATGCCTTTCCTTAAATGTGCCTATGGTGCTGTATTTAGTGAAAAGACAAGCCTTATAAGCAGATCGTATACACGGGAGCAGGGGTCCACTCGTCAAGCATTCACGAAGCTGTCAGTCTTGTACACAGTCCAGCCTCTATGAGAGAAAGGGAGGGCTGGCTCCTTTCAGGCCTGTATTGATGAGTTTATTCAAAGCCGCCACATTGCTTTAAGTAAACGCCTCTTCCCTTTGAAAATTCTCATGGCGACTCATTTAGTTTGGCAGACGGACCAACTCAAATTCAGTCCTTTTGTCCTGCGGCTAAACCATCACAACGGTGATTCTGCTCTGACACTCGGAAGAGACTGCTAATTACTGTGCTCCGGGTCCCCAGACAGAATTCCCATTCAGACTGAAATGCTGCACAGGGCAGACAACGGTAGCGACACCTTCTTTACACGAGAGAGGTGGTCTTTCAGCACCTTGCCTTCTTTCCCAATAAAATGGAGGCCCAATCATACCACAGATTTCAATTACTGCCACCTTGGTCAAGAACTAAATGCAGTGCCATCAATATGATGATAATCCAGTTAAAAACCTTTACCTATCAGATAAGACTATCTCCAGCATCATTATCTCTCTTCCTATCTTATTCTTTTCATTTATTTTCGGTTACAATTAATTCACAGTTAACCAAGAGTCAAAGGCATATGGCATTAGACAGAAAAGAATGTTGGGGAAGCATAAAAAGCAAACTTAAAAAAAAATTTTGTGATGGATCTTTCTACTATTGCCCCAAATTTTGATGACAGTGACATCAAGTTTTTTAATAAGTGAATTAAAATCACTTTTCTTTTGATAAATATATTCAAATCTCATAACATTCCTTGAAATAATGGGCAACAACTTCAAATTTCAAGATCCTCGGCTGGAAATTTGTCAGAATCCATTAGATCAATCATTTAGTTTAACATTACTGAACTCTATGTACGTAAACACTTTCATAAAGAGACCAGCTGTATAGTCACAACTGATCCATGTTCAAGTTCTCAAACATCTAGAATTAAAGAGAAAATGAAACACCAAAGAAAAAAGACACGACTATACCCACCATGAAGTTAAAAAATCTGAAATAAACACTTTATAAATTGGAACTGGTGGCATCTTGTATGCCCACGTCTGTCTTAATTATGCCAATGTAAACGTCAGCTGCCTGAAATCACTTAATTTCTCTAAGACAGGTTAGTACTTACTTAGTCTTTCCAGTTTCATATTCTATCTCAACAGAAACCTTCTGCCTTCACTTCTGTTGAAAAGGAGGAACCACTACGGTGAGGAAGGGGATTTCAGAATTTATCCTATGTTCTCAGTCTTCATGTCAATGTAGTTCAGTACAATATTCCCCTATTTCCACTGCCAGTGTGTTAGGTCTTTCTGAAGATTAGAACAGATCACAGAATAGGTATTCCTATAAGGTCTTAGCTAATGAGTACAAAGAATAGTATTTACTATTTTCTAACTCACTGCAGTGAGAAGAGAATTGAGAGAGATGGTTATCACCCGAGACAATGCGTGATGCACACAGTGAGTGTGTATGTATGTATGTAGGGGGACAATTTGTATGATGTTATATTTTAGTACATGAATAGACCTTTTCATAACTTTCTTATTAGGCCACTGTGAACAAAAGCCTATACTGATGAGATCAGCACCCACGATGAGGGTTTTGTAGGCGGGGGACAGAATTACTTTCTATTGGTGTGAGGCCTCCTGTGACCGGACACCGAGGCTGTGACTGGTGTGGCCAACGGTGCGGGTGACTGAATCAGCACACGCGCCATACACAACAACAAGAGGAGGAAGGAGAGGGGGAACACGCACCTCCACACAGCTAAAATGCTTATTCCTGCCTTTACAGAGTCCTTCTCAGGCATGTACACGATGCTGTCCTGTGAACCCTTGTAACTGTTCTGTACCACGAGCTGCCACCACCTCCATACTGCTTGGGCACCACTCTCTAGAGAATCTGCTGCATAATAACATAATCGCCATTTGGGGGTGGGGAGAAGACTCCCAAATTAAAACAAGGGGAAAGTTACCATTATATAAAAAACGAGTGAAATCTTTTAATGATGCCAAACCCTGTCCATACAGGTTGTGTAAGCTACACAAACACACACACTCGGGCATATGAGTACACCAAATCAGTCTGCCATGTCATGCCATCGAAAAAGAACACACTCGTGTGTGTGTGTTCATTCACAGTGAATGGAGATCTTAGCACATCTTTCAGTGATTAACAAAACTAGGGGGAAAAAACAGATAAGGGCAGAAGAGCTGAACATTTTCATTCACCTTCATCTAAATGACACGTGCCCAACCCCCACAGAATATATATGCTTTGACATGTACATGAGATATTAACCAAAACAGATCACGTGCTGGACTATGAGAAGTCAAGAGCAGATTCAAAAAGACGAAAGTATTTTAGAATGCATTTTCTGAGCAAAAGAAAAATTGGAAATCAATCATGGTATGATAAATAGAAAAGGCCCAAATATCTGGAAACATCTGGAAAAAAACCATGGGTCAAAAAAAAAGGTCATAAAGGAAATAAAAACATTTTGGGCTAAGTGGTAATGAAAACAGAACGTAACATTGTTTTGGGGAATGCATTATTCAGAGAGAAATTTACACCTTTAAAAGGCAGGTCTCAAAAGTAGAAAAGGAAGGTCTCAGATCACTCATCTTCTACCTTTTTAAGAGTGAAAATAAAATTAAACCCAAATCAGGCAGAAGAAAATTATAAAAGTAGAAATGAATAAATCTCCAGAGCTAGACGATCACGTGACAAAGTCACAAATCATGAAAGAAGGGGACACTACCACAGATCCTACAGACTGTAAGATAAACAGGGAATGTTATGAACAACTTAATGACAAAAATCGTAGATAATAAGAACAAACGTCTTGAAAAATACAAAAATAAGAAAAAAGTCTGAAATTCTGTATTTACAGATACATTGATTTTGTGATTAAAGCCTTCCCACACAAACACAAGGTAACACAAGTCAAGCCATAGACTAGAATATTTGTCTGACAAAGGATTTATTTCCCCAATATATAAAGAACTGTTAGAACTCGGCAAAAAAGACAAGCCAATAAAAACAGATAAATCTAAACAGATACTTCATCGAAGAAGATAAATGAACCGCCCAGAAGCACATGAAAAGATGCTCACCATCATTTGTCTTCAGAGAAATGAAAATTAAAACTACACAGATGAAAGAATAAACGCACTGTGGCTTATCTATTCGGTGGAATGCCAATTGTCAACAAAACGGAATAACCTACTGATGTATGCAACAGCGTGAACAGACCGCAAAAAAGCCATCCTGAAGTCACACACAAAATAATTGTCATTCTTTATGAGATCTAGAAAATGGAAAACTGAATATGAAAGCTGAACTCATACAACCAGGAGAGCAGAAAGATGGCGGGCAGGGAGGGTCAGAGGGCGGGGACTTTCAGTGACACAACAAATGACCGACGAGAACTCACGTCCAGCCTGGAGGTTAAGTCAGAAATACTGCACTGGAATCCTAAAATTCGCTGAGAGTAGCCGAACCTCTTTAAAAAAATGGTAACTATGTGAGGTGATGGATGTGCTGACTTCACTGGGATGGTCATTTCACAGTGTACACCTTAAAAATCACATTGTACCAGCTAAATATACACTGTTTTTATTTGTCAATCATGTGTCAACAAAGCTGAAAAAATAAATGTTGCAGAATTAGAATATTAAACTGCTTTGTGAAAAAAGCAATTGCACTGATAACGCTGAGGCCCTCTGCTTGTTGGAAAAATGGAGGGGGGGGGAAAGAACCTACTAACTATGGTCGTTTCAAAACCCCAATTTAAAATCAGAGGGTTTGAACTGATTTATTAAACATTTAGTTCTGTGCAGTTTTACATAAACTGATGGAAACACACGCAAATCATCAAAATTATTAGAAAAATTAGAACTGTATCTCAAGGAGTATAGGTACAACCTTTACCCAGATTTACTAACCTTCAAAATCAGCAGATGTCTAAAGTATTTACGCAACATTTGTTACATTTAATTGTGAAATCTGAGATCAAGCAAAAGGTCTACTGCTCTCCATTCTCCACGCCCCCGTCCCTCGAGCCAGGGTTAGAATTTTCGCTATATAATATAAAACAAAACGGGCAGAAAACCATTGAAATACAGACAACTTTCTCTATCTTCCCAACAAAGAACTTTATTCTACATGGTTAGGTAAGAAACATTTATACTGACTACAAAGACAGTGCCACACATAACCTATAAATCCACTTTGTGAAGAACAAGGTAAAACAAAATCCTATTCCCCACAGAAGCAATATGAAACTAGGAATTACGTACCTGTCCAAGATATGGAGATAAAAACCTAGCTTTTTGTTATAAGAATATCTATAATATCACATAGCAGCACTTTCACATAAAACCTGACCTAAAATAAGAGTTATAAGAATGAAGAGTTATTTTATTCATAGTTTTATACCTAAAGCTCATTTTTTTTTAAAATAATACTATTAAAAAAAGCGAAGATGACAAAGTTTGACAACGCCCAGGGTGTGAGCCGCTGGCAGGGCTGCGACCGACACAAATCCCCTGCAAGGCAACTCAGAGACTTTCAAATGAGCAAAGCATTAACACTAAATGCTCCTCCCCTCTGATCCAGGCATTCCACTTCGAGAGGTCTCCCCATAAGGACACATGCACACGTCAGTTACCTGCTCGCCACCTCGTGCAGCCTCTTCTCGGGGACGAGAAGGGACGGGCCGCTGGGGGATGCGTGTCTAGGGCGGTGCCCCGGAAGCTCCAGGGGGGCACGATGGAGCGATGGGGCGGGAGGTGGGTGGGATGGGGGGAGAGGGTCCCTCAGGATGCGGCAGGCACTGGGAGTCCTGAGCGGTCATTCACGTAAACAATGGAACTGGGAGGAAGAAGTGCCCTCCCAAACCCGCTCCCCAAACGTGTAAAAAACAGACAATCCCAAGTGCTCAGGGTAAACACCTTGGTCATCACACTCGCGACACCCAACCCGTCGCAGTTCCCGTGAACTTTACCGTCAGACCGACCCACGGTCCGAGTCCTCGCACCTTCAACACTGGCCCGAGTCACGGGCCCCGCCTGAGCCACAGACGCCTGCCCACTGGCATCTCTGCTCCACCGGTCCCCTCCAGATGGAGTCCCCGCTCAGGATGCCCCCTGAAATGTGGTTAGACTGTATCATTTCTCTCCCCCAAGTCCTCCAGTGGCTGCGATCTCAGCTACAAATAGCAAGAAAAACATCAGAATTCACCCAATTCATTCATATGTGAATTATTTTTAAGATCAAGATTGGCTAAGATTTTCAATCCAGAAATATGTTTTTGAAACTACGTAAGCAGTGAAAAACTAACGAGCCTTACATTGGACTTTTTTTTTAAGGGCCAAATCAATTTACTTAAAGTAACAATGGATTAGGAACTTACATTTTCTCTAATCTTAAATTAATTAATTCCTCTTATAATCAGCATTTGAAGGAATAACACATCAACCTATACAACTGTGTAACAGTATCACTTACACAATGACAAAAGGCTGCAGCACACTTTAATGGGACAATTATGCGCTAGGCATTACACTAAGCATTTTCCATGTATCCTTTGCTGCATTTCACAATAACTCTGTGAGAATGTAAGGATGTCCCAATCTGACAGATTAGGAAGAACAGACTTGCTAAAAAGCCACAAAAATAGTTCTCAAATTTATAAGCCAGTTCTCAAATACTACGTATTCTGTCTCTCCATAATCTAAGTAAAATCCAAAATTACTGGGGACCTCAGGATTGTAAAGCTTCTGTTTTGTTTAAACTTTGGTTAATATGGTATCATCTTCAGAAATGTATGACAATGTTCTGTTTAATTGTAATAAACTCCTTAATAGAGCATCCATGTTACAATAAACATAAATATATTATGAAATGGACAGGAATAAGAAATTGCAACAAGGTCAAACCGCTTTATAGAAGCCATCCCTTAAAGTACTTGTATTCTACAATTTGTAATTCTAAGAATGGTTAATGAATTCAGAGCTAGTAAATGAACCTAAATACTCCCTTGGAGATCGATTTATCATAAAAGTGCTATTTTCATTTAAAATATAAATTGTAAAAATTTTTAAAGCTTCTGTCGTTTTTTTATCTGCCACCTTTTAATACTCAAAGGTAAATGACTTTAAAGCCAAATATCCTGAGAGGATATCTGCTCCAGCTCTCATCCTGTGAGTGCACACAGAGAAGTTTGCTGACTTCCTGAAAGACACACAGCTCGTTAGTGACACAGTACATTTCCAATTCCATGCCCTTTCACAGGTTGGTAATTTTTAGAACTAAAGTAGCTCATAGAATGATTCGAAAAATGTTAAGCCAGTGAGGGTTTTTAATTATCAGACGCTGGTCTACTTCATTTATCGTCTGTTTGATTACATTACACGAGCTGACTATTTTCAGTGACACGGAACAATATGTCTTAAAGTTAAGTAACTAACTTTTTGTGATCGCGAGGCTAGTAGCCCAGTATGCTTAGGAAAATAAAACTCTTTTCTATCCATCTTTTCAATGCTGCATACTTATCAAGAAAAAGGAGAAAGATTATATAGTTTATTTTATAGTATACTATTACACAGGTGTTTATATTTAGTCTGCTTGTTTATATGCCTAATAGGACCTATTAAACAGAACTTACATGAAATTCTTCGTGATTTTTAAGCCTGCCTGCAGAACAGACTACCTGAGGAGTGAGAAGAGCAGGTGTTCACCTACGTACAGGTCAATACGTGTCTGGTGGACAGCTCACTAACAGCGTTCCTGGTTTTTCCACTAGCAAGTTAGGGTCTACGCTTCCATATAAGTTACTAACGTAAAAATTTTTAATAATGTCTTGGAAATCCAATCATTTTTATTTTCCACTGAAAAAGATAATATTCTGGTAGTGGTTTACATCATTTCTAAAGTGTTCAGATTTCTGGAAAAATGGGGGGGGGGAGGGACAGGGAGGACAATGGGGCAGACGGAGAACAAGGGAATGGGGCGGGGAGGATGACAACTCAGAGGTGCCCGGCACCTTAGTAAAAGAAATTTTCTAAAAGAAGTTTTATCATGTTATTCCAGCAAATTCCACTACGGGACACTCATCGTTGCATGAGACATGACGACAAGCCGGGGGGGTGAGACGGCGTGCTCCTGCTCACACAGCCCACCCGACAGGCCTGCAGCCCGCTCTGCTCACGCTCCTGCCTGGTCACAGTGAAACACCGTCCCCCTGGAAGCAGAAAGCTCCGTCCCCCTCCTTACGAGGTGCCCACGTGCTCACCGCGTAACGGATGATGCGACGGCAAGGCCACTTCTGAAGCCACTAGCTGAGTTTGCTCACAACACTTTCTTCACGAAAGAGAAACAGG